>OZ025255.1:43318070-43531271 GCA_964019135.1 Arenicola marina
CGCAAAAAATGCAATAGATGTGTAGTCAAAAGGTTGGTAGTCACACTTGTGGTAACATTTGTTGGAAATACAAGTAAAATTGCTCAGATCTCGACAGTTTTTTTCCGAACACAAACAATTCAGTCCAGATATTGTGGTCACTACTGCTGCTTTAGTGCGAGCCTGTGAGTGATGAAGTGGCCTGTCGTAATTGTGCACCTAGAAAAGCGAGCTTGCCTGGAGGCACTTGCGCCAACACGCATGCATCAGCCCATAAGATATCTACCAAAACAAACAATCTATGAAACAATCTGAACTTTATCATTCACTAATTGTATGCTGCATGAGTTAAAATTAAATCATCACCAAGCATCCACTGACTTGTTGTTTCCACGCCTGGAAAACAATTTGTCTTGGGCGATAATACACATATTATACTGCAGCAGCCACTGCAGCAGTCACTGCAGCAGCCACTGCATTAGCCTCTGCAGCAGCAGCGCGGTTCAATGTAATCCCCTTAACAGTCATGTAGTGAACGAAGCAGCTTACCCCAGATTATGTAAAATGAGCCGGTAGTAAAAAAAATCTTCCCTCAAAACATGTGACAAATGGACCTCGTTATCTCCAGCAACAAGACTGACTGTCTGGAGAAGGTTCCGGGTCAGGCGGTCAGCATCGCCATTCCATGCCTCATCCTGGCCCTCGTCATCATCGGAGCCCTCGTGGAGGTAAGGGCCCGGCGGTCGGGCTGGGGGTCGGGTTGGGGGTCGGGTTGGGGGTCGGGCTGGGGTCGGGTTGGGGGGGGGTCGGGTTGGGGGGGTCGGGCTGGCGGTCGGGCTGGGGGTCGGGTTGGGGGTCGGGCTGGCGGTCGGGCTGGGGGTCGAGCTGGGGGTCAGGCTGGCGGTCGGGCTGGGGGTCAGGCTGGGGGTCGGGCTGGGGATCAGGCTAGGGGTCGGGCTGGGGGTCGGGCTGGGGGTCGGGTTGGGGGTCGGGCTGGGGGTCGGGTTGGGGGTCGAGCTGGGAGTCGGGATGGCGGTCGGGCTGGGGATCGGGCTGGGGGTCGGGCTGGGGGTCGGGCTGGGGATCGGGCTGGGGGTCGGGCTGGGGGTCGGGCTAGGGGTCGGGCTGGGGGTCGAGCTGGCGGTCGGGCTGGCGGTCGGGCTGGGGGTCGGGTTGGGGGTCGGGCTGGGGGTCGGGTTGGGGGTCGGGCTGGGGGTCGGGCTGGGGGTCGGGCTGGGGGTCGGGTTGGGGGTCGGGCTGGGGGTCGGGCTGGGGGTCGGGCTGGGGGTCGGCCTGGGGATCGGGCTGGGGATCGGGCTGGGGGTCGGGTCGGGGGTCGGGCTGGGGGTCGGGTTGGGGGTCGGGCTGGGAGTCGGGCTGGGGGTCGGGCTGGGGGTCGGGCTGGGGGTCGGGCTGGCGGTCGGGCTGGGGGTCGGGCTGGGGGTCGGGCTGGGGGTCGGGCTGGGGGTCGGGCTGGGGGTCGGGCTGGGGTCGGGCCGGGGGTCGGCCTGGGGGTCGGGCTGGGGTCGGCCTGGGGGTCGGGCTGGGGGTCGATCTGGGGATCGGACTGGGGGTCGGGCTGGGGGTCGGGCTGGCGGTCGGGCTGGCGGGCGGGCTGGCGGTCGGGCTGGCGGTCGGGCTGGGGGTCGGGTTGGGGGTCGGGCTGGAGATCGGGCTGGGGGTCGGGCTGGGGGTCGGGCTGGGGGTCGGGTTGGGGGTCGGGCTGGGGGTCGGGCTGGGGGTCGGGCTGGGGGTCGGGCTGGAGGTCGGGCTGGCGGTCGGGCTGGGGGTCAGGCTGGCGGTCGGGCTGGGGGTCGGGCTGGGGGTCGGGCTGGCGGTCGGGCTGGGGGTCGGACCGGAGGTCGGGCTGGGGGTCGGGGAGGGGTCGGGTTGGGGGTCTGAACTGTGGTGCTCAGCTTATTAAGCAGTCTAATTAACTGTGTATTTGCAACCTGATTTTTATTTAGGAAAGTTAAGCCCTCTAATATCTTAATGATACATGCTACTTAAAATGTGGCATATTAGATCATATTTGCGTTTAATTCCTCGCGCTAAATACCAGACAGTAAAAGCCTATGATTCCATGGCCGTACAATCCCGATGTTCCCCTAACAGGTGATCCAGATGATTGCAGAGAGGTCGGCCTACTTCTTGCAAGCCAGTAACCTCCCGGACTGGTTCACGTACGTCGGGGCTGCCATCCTCGCCTTCTCCGCCATGGCTGACCCCTGCGACCTCGTGCGTCTGAATACATGTGGCTTTCTGATGCCTGATGTTATTTAACAAATCGATTGGTCGTTATGTTAATGGTGATGAGCAAAGCGCTGCATCACAGCGCATCATCATTCAGTATTAGGGGTCTGGAAGGGGGGGATGGGTGGGAGGGGGGGGGAGGGGGGGGGGTCCAGTGTCCAGTCTCGATTTTTCTAAATTCTCAGTGTCGAATGTTGATTTTTCACGACCTTCCGTGTTGCTTTTTGGCTAAGTTCAATGTTATTTTTTCAAAAATCTGTGTTGACTTTTTCTTCCCTTTTCAGAGCCTCAGTGTCGGAATTTGGGGGTCAATGTCAAATGTCGATTTTTCAAATATGCCTGTGTCGCGTGTCGCCATTTACCCCTTCCAGACCCCTAGTATTATACGATATTTACAACCTCTGGTATTATCACTGGTAAAGGCTAAGAGGTCCCCTATATTTCTAAACCATTTAAGGGTAATATTTGTGTAGGTTATTTTATACTCCATTTATTAATTTTTCGAAATCATGCACACAAAACTCTTATTGGTCATCCGGTTCCGAATGGCAAACAGCAGCGCGTCTGATTACACTAGTACATTATGTTGATACTAAAACTTTAATTTAAAGCTACCTATTGAAACTTCTTGCCCTCACTTCCAATATCTACTATCGCTATCGTTTGACAAGATATATTGGGTCTTTATGTCATAATGAGCAACTACAAAGGCATATGTTGCAATAATTCAAAGAGCATGTCGTTCAATGCACGGTGCGGTGTGCATTTCGCGGCTTTCTTTTGTACCTTGTGTCATCACAACTCGATTATTGTTGCCGCTGCCTGTTAACATTAACATACATATAATAGAGTATAACTAACAATATAACCATGTGTCCAGTACAAGATATTGCATATGTGGCCATTGCCCTGTGGATGAGCAGCTATACATGTTAGCTACGACCCTGACCATGTGCTGGTTGTGTTTCTCGGGGACAGATTGAGGGGCAGCAACAGCTGGGCGCCTTCACCATCTTCATGGCCTGGATCAACCTCCTCTTCTTCCTCGGCCGCTTCCCCAGAGTCGGGATCTTCGTGCTGATGATCCGGGAGATTCTGAACACCTTCCTCAACTTCTTCGTCATATTCTTCCTCTTCATTGTTGCTTTCGGACTCAGCCTGCACACGCTGCTCTTCAATCAGGTACGTCTTGATCCCGGAGTGGTAGGTCGTCTGGATCACGGGGGATGAGGTCGTCTGGATCCCGTGGATTGGGTCGTCTGGATCCCGGGGATTAGGTCGTCTGGATCCCGGGGATTGGGTCGTCTGGATCCTGGGGATTAGGTCGTTTGGATCCCATGGATTGGGTCGTCTGGATCCCGGGGATTAGGTCGTCTGGATCCCGGGGATTAGGTCGTCTGGATCCCGGGGATTAGGTCGTCTGGATCCCGGGTTTAGGTCGTCTGGATCGCTGGGATTAGGTCGTTTGGATCCCGTGGATTGGGTCGTCTGGATCTCGGGGATTGGGTCGTCTGGATCCCGGGTTTAAGTAGTCTGGATCGCTGGGATTGGGTCGTCTGGATCCTGGAGATTAGGTCGTCTGGATCCTGTGGATTGGGTCTTCTGGATCCCGGGGATTAGGTCGTCTGGATCCCGGGGATTGGGTCGTCTGGATCCCGGGGATTAGGTCGTCTGGATCCCGGGTTTAGGTCGTCTGGATCGCTGGGAGTTGGTCGTCTGGATTCTGGGGATTGTATTGTCTGGATTCCAAACGATTGGTCGTCTCGATCAGCTGTATCCCGGGGATTGGATCGTCTGAATCCCGCGGATTGGATCGTTTGGATCCCGGGGATTGGGTCGTCTGGCTCCCGGTGATTGGGTCGCCTGGATCCTGGTGATTGGGTCGTCTGGATCCCGGAGATTGGGTCGTCTGGCTCCCGGGGATTGGGTCGTCTGGATCCTGGGGATATGGTCGTCTGGATCCCGGGGATTGGGTCGTCTGGATCCCGGGGATTGGGTCGTCTGGATCCCGGGGATTAGGTCGCCGGGATTCTGGGGATTGTATCGTCTGGATCCGCTGGATCCAAATCAAGGGAGTTCTCAATGTCATTTGTCATCAGGGTGGAAGGCAGTATTAATATTGTTCTTCTGGGTGAAGAGAAAGTGGGACTTTAATTAAGTCGTCCCTTACTGGGAGCCGACTTTAAACTTGGTCTGAAAGTAGACAGGAGGAGACAACCTCCATCTGGTACAGAATCTAACGCCATTTCACTCTTACGGAAGGGTTCTTGGCGCAGCTTGCACCATGGTGACATAAAAAACTATTTCATTCGCCACACAATGGTAGAATTAAAACGTCTTTCACGTCGAAACGTCAGCGCAAAAGTTGAAAAGAGATTCGGGAGAAGAAGCCTGAATGGGGTGAGATTCTATTGCAGAAAGCCTTCTCGACACCCTTCTACGGCGTGGTCAAGGCCTGGGTCATGATGCTGGGAGAGATGGACTACGCTGGCATCTTCGACTTCGGCAACGGCGACAAGACTCTGTTTGAGGCTTCCACCTACATCCTGTTCGTTTGTTTCCTCATTCTGATGACCATCATCATCATGAACCTACTGGTAGGACATCACGGGTAGAGGGTCTGTATGAACCTACTGGTAGGACATCATGGGTAGAGGGTCTGTATGAACCTACTGGTAGGACATCATGGGTAGAGGGTCTGTATGAACCTACTGGTAGGACATCATGGGTAGAGGGTCTGTATGAACGTACTGGTAGGACATTACGGGTAGAGGGTCTGTATGAACCTACTGGTAGGACATCATGGGTAGAGGGTCTGTATGAACCTACTGGTAGGACATTACGGGTAGAGGGTCTGTATGAACCTACTGGTAGGCCATCACGGGTAGAAGGTCTGTATACGGGGTCTGTATGAACCTACTGGTAGGCCATCACGGGTAGAGGGTCTGTATGAACCTACTGGTAGGCCATCACGGGTAGAGGGTCTGTATGAACCTACTGGTAGGCCATCACGGGTAGAGGGTCTGTATGAACCTACTGGTAGGCCATCATGGGTAGAGGGTCTGTATGAACCTACTGGTAGGCCATCACGGGTAGAGGGTCTGTATGAACCTACTGGTAGGCCATCACGGGTAGAGGGTCTGTATGAACCTACTGGTAGGACATGACGGGTAGAGGGTATGTATGAACCTACTGGTAGGACATCACGGGTAGAGGGTCTGTATGAACCTACTGGTAGGCCATCATGGGTAGAGGGTCTGTATGAACCTACTGGTAGGCCATCACGGGTAGAGGGTCTGTATGAACCTACTGGTAGGCCATCACGGGTAGAGGGTCTGTATGAACCTACTGGTAGGCCATCATGGGTAGAGGGTCTGTATGAACCTACTGGTAGGCCATCACGGGTAGAGGGTCTGTATGAACCTACTGGTAGGCCATCACGGGTAGAGGGTCTGTATGAACCTACTGGTAGGCCATCACGGGTAGAGGGTCTGTATGAACCTACTGGTAGGCCATCATGGGTAGAGGGTCTGTATGAACCTACTGGTAGGCCATCATGGGTAGAGGGTCTGTATGAACCTACTGGTAGGCCATCACGGGTAGAGGGTCTGTATGAACCTACTGGTAGGCCATCACGGGTAGAGGGTCTGTATGAACCTACTGGTAGGCCATCACGGGTAGAGGGTCTGTATGAACCTACTGGTAGGCCATCATGGGTAGAGGGTCTGTATGAACCTACTGGTAGGCCATCACGGGTAGAGGGTCTGTATGAACCTACTGGTAGGCCATCACGGGTAGAGGGTCTGTATGAACCTACTGGTAGGCCATCATGGGTAGAGGGTCTGTATGAACCTACTGGTAGGCCATCACGGGTAGAGGGTCTGTATGAACCTACTGGTAGGCCATCACGGGTAGAGGGTCTGTATGAACCTACTGGTAGGCCATCATGGGTAGAGGGTCTGTATGAACCTACTGGTAGGCCATCACGGGTAGAGGGTCTGTATGAACCTACTGGTAGGCCATCACGGGTAGAGGGTCTGTATGAACCTACTGGTAGGCCATCACGGGTAGAGGGTCTGTATGAACCTACTGGTAGGACATGACGGGTAGAGGGTATGTATGAACCTACTGGTAGGCCATCACGGTTAGAAGGTCTGTATACGGGGTCTGTATGAACCTACTGGTAGGCCATCACGGGTAGAGGGTCTGTATGAACCTACTGGTAGGCCATCACGGGTAGAGGGTCTGTATGAACCTACTGGTAGGACATGACGGGTAGAGGGTCTGTATGAACCTACTGGTAGGCCATCACGGTTAGAAGGTCTGTATACGGGGTCTGTATGAACCTACTGGTAGGCCATCACGGGTAGAGGGTCTGTATGAACCTACTGGTAGGACATCACGGGTAGAGGGTCTGTATGAACCTACTGGTAGGACATCACGGGTAGAGGGTCTGTATGAACCTACTGGTAGGCCATCACGGTTAGAAGGTCTGTATACGGGGTCTGTATGAACCTACTGGTAGGCCATCACGGGTAGAGGGTCTGTATGAACCTACTGGTAGGCCATCACGGGTAGAGGGTCTGTATGAACCTACTGGTAGGCCATCACGGGTAGAGGGTCTGTATGAACCTACTGGTAGTCCATCACGTGTAGAGGGTCTGTATGAACCTACTGGTAGGCCATCACGTGAAGAGGGTCTGTATGAACCTACTGGTAGGCCATCACGGGTAGAGGGTCTGTATGAACCTACTGGTAGGCCATCACGGGTAGAGGGTCTGTGTGAACCTACTGGTAGGCCATCACGGGTAGAGGGTCTGTATGAACCTACTGGTAGGCCATCACGGGTAGAAGGTCTGTATACGGGGTCTGTATGAACCTACTGGTAGGCCATCACGGGTAGAGGGTCTGTATGAACCTACTGGTAGTCCATCACGTGTAGAGGGTCTGTATGAACCTACTGGTAGGCCATCACGTGAAGATGGTCTGTATGAACCTACTGGTAGGCCATCACGGGTATAGGGTCTGTATGAACCTACTGGTATGCCATCACGGGTAGAGGGTCTGTGTGAACCTACTGGTAGGCCATCACGGGTAGAGGGTCTGTATGAACCTACTGGTAGGCCATCACGGGTAGAAGGTCTGTATACGGGGTCTGTATGAACCTACTGTTAGGCCATCATGGGTAGAGGGTCTGTATGAACCTACTGGTAGGCCATCACGTGTAGAGGGTCTGTATGAACCTACTGGTAGGCCATCACGGGTAGAGGGTCTGTATGAACCTACTGGTAGTCCATCACGTGTAGAGGGTCTGTATGAACCTACTGGTAGGCCATCACGTGAAGATGGTCTGTATGAACCTACTGGTAGGCCATCACGGGTAGAGGGTCTGTATGAACCTACTGGTAGGCCATCACGGGTAGAGGGTCTGTGTGAACCTACTGGTAGGCCATCACGGGTAGAGGGTCTGTATGAACCTACTGGTAGGCCATCACGGGTAGAAGGTCTGTATACGGGGTCTGTATGAACCTACTGTTAGGCCATCATGGGTAGAGGGTCTGTATGAACCTACTGGTAGGCCATCACGTGTAGAGGGTCTGTATGAACCTACTGGTAGGCCATCACGGGTAGAAGGTCTGTATACGGGGTCTGTATGAACCTACTGGTAGGCCATCACGGGTAGAGGGTCTGTATGAACCTACTGGTAGGCCATCACGTGTAGAGGGTCTGTATGAACCTACTGGTAGGACATGACGGGTAGAGGGTCTGTATGAACCTACTGGTAGGCCATCACGTGTAGAGGGTCTGTATGAACCTACTGGTAGGCCATCACGGGTAGAGGGTCTGTATGAACCTACTGGTAGGACATGACGGGTAGAGGGTATGTATGAACCTACTGGTAGGACATGACGGGTAGAGGGTCTTATGAACCTACTGGTAGGCCATCACGGGTAGAGGGTCTGTATGAACCTACTGGTAGGACATCATGGGTAGAGGGTCTAATGGGCGTGAAGATGGAGAGGGGGCCTGGAGTGGGAGGTGGAGGGGGCGTGGGGTGGGTGGAATGCTGTCTGGAGGTGGAGGGGGCGTGGGGTGGGTGGAATGCTGTCTGGAGGTGGAGGGGGCGTGGGGTGGGTGGAATGCTGTCTGGAGGTGGAGGGGGCGTGGGGTGGGTGGAATGCTGTCTGGAGGTGGAGGGGGCGTGGGGTGGGTGGAATGCTGTCTGGAGGTGGAGGGGGCGTGGGGTGGGTGGAATGCTGTCTGGAGGTGGAGGGGGCGTGGGGAGGGTGGAATGCATTCTGGAGGTGGAGGGGGGGGGCCTTGAAAGGGAGAGTGTGGGGGGGGTGGGGGTGAATCAACCTAAGGTGGTTGGCAGGGTACCCTTCTAGCGTCCGCGGTGGCCTGTCATAAGGTACACGTTAATGACGTTCCTCTCATGGCTCCATGGTGTCTACCTTCAGACCGGTTTGGCCGTGGAAGACATCAGCAGTTTGCAGATTCAGGCCAAGTTAAGAAAGCTTGTCATGCAGGTAAATATTGATGGGTTCTATATCTATTATCGACCTTACGCTTTGTCTCACAAGTCCACTTATCATTGAAGTTATGTATATGTATATACGTGTATAGGAAATAGGCAAAATGAACAAGACATCAGTAGCTTATTATAGTTTAGAAGTAAATATTCTTACATAGCTTACATATAATTAAATAAAGCCTATGCAACGATGAGGCCATCACGTTAAAATTATATTATTCCTAACTCTTTACGTATATATATTATATTTATATATCCAATGCATCAATCGCCTGATGTTACCATGCACCATGCAAGACGACCCATCGACTTTTTAGCAGAAACCAGGTTTAGCTCCGTATTTTAGTACGTTGTCACTGTCGTAAATCACGCGCTGGGCCGGCGTCTTGGCTGCCGTAAATCGGCCCTAAACCTCCCCTCGATTGACAATGGCCAGATGTACAATATACATAAGATCGAATTCTGAAGCCCAGCTGTGCCATAAATGCACAATAACGTGATGGGGATACCCATCCGCCTCCATCCTCATGCAGATCGACCTGGCGCTATCGATCGAAGCCAACATGCCCCTGGCGATGCTTAAGTGGATGGACTGCATCAGAGGGTCTGATGAGCTTCACCTTGGCGACGAGCAAAAGTTCTCTGTCAGAGTCCGGTTGCAGCTTCAAGGTCAGCTGGCCGAGCATAATATCGTGAAGGCAGCGTTGGAGGCTGGGGTGAGTGTAGATAACCAAGGTGTTTATTTCCTCTGGCTATCGAGCCTGGGGATGAGTGTAGGCCTAGTAGGTGGCCATGTCAGTAATAAGGCTGCAGCTTGCCCAGTCATTACGGGATCTGGGTCGAGACCCCACGAGATATGGGCACTTATGCTCTATGTTGATGCTTTGTCTGTGCTGCGTACTTTCTGGTTGTTGCTTGCCGTCAGTCGCTTCAGACAAAATATCGGCTCAAGCTATCCCAAGATGCAACACGAACCGCTGAATGTAATGTGTATATCGGAATTATAACCCTCAGATTAAGTATATGTATCATACGAGCGGTTAGATAGTTGATAAATATGAATGAGTGTCACTACCAGGTGAGCGGTGAACTTATCACTATAGAGTTATCCCCATTGTCCATACGTTACTTTATACCATAATAGTATATATTTGTCATCCCGGATCATTATGACCACAATGGGTTTGAATTTCGATGACTTACTCTTATGTGTTCTTACTCTTCACATATATTCAGTAATTTTCCCTCTAGTAAGTGTGCTAGGGAATTGAGTAACCATTGTTAACACTTAATTACCTTCAAATTTAAATAATATTATAAGATATGTGTATCCAACAGACACTTAATTATCTTTCAAATTGAATAATATTGTATATCCAGCGGGCAATGCTTCTGAACAACAGTAAGGTTTGATAAACAATACGTTGTTTGGCTCTTAGGTCACTGCCATATGAACATCAGATGCAAATGGATTCATAGCGGGAATATTTAGTTTCTACAGCGTTATACGATGCGAAGTAGCTAAACACAGTTCGGATGCTATTTGTGATATGTTTCTTATAAATAGATTTCATTTCACTTAACCCACTGTCTCAACGAGAAACCCTATCACTAAACATAAACGTTAGATTTACGTTGCAAGTTATCAACATCCATGCAGTCATAGTTCTAGTCACATTGGCGTTACGTGTTAACATTAACAATTTTATCAAGTGCGTTACTTCTCATCAATAATCATGCGTCGTTTACATGTTAACATTAATAATGTAATCAGGCGTGTTACTTCTCACCACAAAGGAACCATCGTGTCCTTAATACGTTCTATATGCACTATTTCGAAAGCCATGTGTGCGTAATCACGACTCCAAAAATATGAACACATCTTTTGCCAAAAAGTAAGGGGCTTGCTCCCGGAGACATGACTCCTCTCTACCTTGACCTTTCCCACTGTGACGACGTGACGTACAGTTGTTCAAGCGTCCTACTCACACTAACCAACCATCTGTTCCCGCGCTGATGTTATAGCGTCCTACTCACACCAACCAACCATCTGTTCCCGCACTGATGTTAAAGCGTCCTACTCACACCAACCAACCATCTGTTCCCGCGCTGATGTTATAGCGTCCTACTCACACCAACCAACCATCTGTTCCCGCGCTGATGTTAAAGCGTCCTACTCACACCAACCAACCATCTGTTCCCGCGCTGATGTTATAGCGTCCTACTCACACCAACCAACCATCTGTTCCCGCGCTGATGTTATAGCGTCCTCCTATGTTATAGCGTCCTACTCACACCAACCAACCATCTGTTCCCGCGCTGATGTTATAGCGTCCTACTCACACCAACCAACCATCTGTTCCCGCGCTGATGTTATAGCGTCCTACTCACACCAACCAACCATCTGTTCCCGCGCTGTTGTTAAAGCGTCCTACTCACACCAACCAACCATCTGTTCCCGCGCTGATGTTAAAGCGTCCTTCTCACACCAACCAACCATCTGTTCCCGCGCTGATGTTATAGCGTCCTACTCACACCAACCAACCATCTGTTCCCGCACTGATGTTAAAGCGTCCTACTCACACCAACCAACCATCTGTTCCCGCGCTGATGTTACAGCGTCCTACTCACACCAACCAACCATCTGTTCCCGCGCTGATGTTATAGCGTCCTACTCACACCAACCAACCATCTGTTCCCGCGCTGATGTTAAAGCGTCCTACTCACACCAACCAACCATCTGTTCCCGCGCTGATGTTAAAGCGTCCTACTCACACCAACCAACCATCTGTTCCCGCGCTGATGTTATAGCGTCCTACTCACACCAACCAACCATCTGTTCCCGCACTGATGTTAAAGCGTCCTACTCACACCAACCAACCATCTGTTCCCGCGCTGATGTTATAGCGTCCTACTCACACCAACCAACCATCTGTTCCCGCACTGATGTTAAAGCGTCCTACTCACACCAACCAACCATCTGTTCCCGCGCTGATGTTATAGCGTCCTACTCACACCAACCAACCATCTGTTCCCGCGCTGATGTTATAGCGTCCTACTCACACCAACCAACCATCTGTTCCCGCGCCAGAACGACGAGGACCCGGACTCCCCGTCATCTCTCGTCCAGGAACTGTACGACCTGAGGAAGGAGTTCACGGAGCAACTGACGCAGCTGCGCCAGGAGCTCGGCCTCATCAAGGTCGACCCCGAGACGCCCAAGGTCAAGCCGGATCACGCCGCCACGCCGTCCTCCTTCCTCGGCATGCTGCGCCGGAAGCGGAAGCAGCTGCTGCACACCATGGAGAGCTTCGCGGCCGACTTCGGCGAGTCCGACGGGGAGGAGGACCCGGGTGATCGGGAGTCGGATCCGGAGTCGGACGCCGGGGACGGCGAGGTCACGGGGTTTCAAGAGACGCGGGAGGCGGTGCGGGGTCTGCTGGGGGACAAGGGAGCTAAACTCTGAAAGGGGAGGGGAGGGGAGGGGAGGGGAGGCGGTGCGGGGTCTGCTGGGGGACAAGGGAGATAAACTCTGAAAGGGGAGGGGAGGGGACGGGAGGGGAGGCGGTGCAGGGGTCTGCTGGGGGACAAGGGAGCTAAACTCTGAAAGGGGAGGGGAGGGGAGGGGACGGGAGGCGGTGCGGGGTCTGCTGGGGGACAAGGGAGATAAACTCTGAGAGGGGAGGGGAGGCGGTGCAGGGGTCTGCTGGGGGACAAGGGAGATAAACTCTGAAAGGGGAGGGGAGGGGAGGCGGTGCGGGGTCTGCTGGGGGACGAGGGAGATAAACTCTGAATAGGGAGGGGGGGGGGAGGGGAGGGGAGGCGGTGCAGGGGTCTGCTGGGGAACGAGGGAGATAAAATCTGAGAGGGGAGGGGAGGGTAGGGGACGGGAGGGGAGGCGGTGCAGGGGTCTGCTGGGGGAGAAGGGAGATAAACTCTGAAAGGGGAGGGGAGGCGGTGCGGGGTCTGCTAGGGGACAAGGGAGATAAACTCTGAGAAGGGAGGGGAGGGGAGGCGGTGCAGGGGTCTGCTGGGGGAGAAGGGAGATAAACTCTGAGAGGGGAGGGGAGAGGACGGGAGGGGAGGCGGTGCAGGGGTCTGCTGGGGGACAAGGGAGATAAACTCTGAAAGGGGAGGGGAGGGGAGGCGGTGCGGGGTCTGCTGGGGGACGATGGAGATAAACTCTGAAAGGGGAGGGGGGGGGGAGGGGAGGGGAGGCGGTGCGGGGGTCTGCTGGGGAACGAGGGAGATAAAATCTGAGAGGGGAGGGGAGGGTGGGGGACGGGAGGGGAGGCGGTGCAGGGGTCTGCTGGGGGACGAGGGAGATAAACTCTGAAAGGGGAGGGGGGGGGAGGGGAGGGGAGGCGGTGCAGGGGTCTGCTGGGGAACGAGGGAGATAAAATCTGAGAGGGGAGGGGAGGGTAGGGGACGGGAGGGGAGGTGGTGCAGGGGTCTGCTGGGGGAGAAGGGAGATAAACTCTGAAAGGGGAGGGGAGGGGAGGGGAGGGGAGGCGGTGCGGGGTCTGCGGGGGGACAAGGGGGATAAACTCTGAGAAGGGAGGGGAGGGGACGGGAGAGGAGGCGGTGCAGGGGTCTGCTGGGGGACAAGGGAGATAAACTCTGAAAGGGGAGGGGAGGGGAGGGGAGGCGGTGCCGGGTCTGCTGGGGGACAAGGGAGATAAACTCTGAGAGGGGAGGGGAGGGGACGGGAGGGGAGGCGGTGCAGGGGTCTGCTGGGGGACAAGGGAGATAAACTCTGAGAGGGGAGGGGACGGGTGGGGAGGCGGTGCAGGGGTCTGCTGGGGGACAAGGGAGATAATCACTGATTGGGACGAGGAGGGGAAGGGACGGGTGGGGAGGCGGTGCAGGGTCTGCTGGGGGACAAGGGAGATAAACTCTGAAAGGGGAGGGGAGGGGAGGCGGTGCGGGGTCTGCTGGGGAACGAGGGAGATAAAATCTGAGAGGGGAGGGGAGGGGACGAGAGGGGAGGCGGTGCAGGGGTCTGCTGGGGGACAAGGGAGATAAACTCTGAAAGGGAAGGGGAGGGGAGGGGACGGGAGAGAAGGCGGTGCAGGGGTCTGCTGGGGGACAAGGGAGATAAACTCTGAGAGGGGAGGGGAGGGGAGGGGAGGGGAGGCGGTGCGGGGTCTGCTGGGGGACAAGGGAGATAAAGTCTGAGAGGGGAGGGGAGGGGAGGGGACGTGAGGGGAGGCGGTGCAGGGGTCTGCTGGGGGACAAGGGAGATAATCACTGATTTGGACGAGGAGGGGAGGGGACGGGAGGGGAGGCGGTGCAGGGGTCTGCTGGGGGACAAGGGAGATAAACTCTGAGAGGGGAGGGGAGGGGACGGGAGGAAAGGCGGTGCAGGGGTCTGCTGGGGGACAAGGGAGATAAACTCTGAGAGGGGAGGGGACGGGAGGGGAGGCGGTGCAGGGGTCTGCTTGGGGACAAGGGAGATAATCACTGATTGGGACGAGGAGAGGAGGGGACGGGAGGGGAGGCGGTGCAGGGGTCTGCTGGGGGACAAGGGAGATAAACTCTGAAAGGGGAGGGGGTCGGGAGGGGAGGCGGTGCAGGGGTCTGCTGGGGGACAAGGGAGATAATCACTGATTTGGACGAGGAGGGGAGGGGACGGGAGGGGAGGCGGTGCAGGGGTCTGCTGGGGGACAAGGGAGATAAACTCTGAAAGGGGAGGGGAGGGGACGGGAGGAGAGGGGAGGGGAGGCGGTGCGGGGTCTGCTGGGGGACAAGGGAGATAAATTCTGAGAGGGGAGGAGAGGGGACGGGAGGGGAGGCGGTGCAGGGGTCTGCTGGGGGACAAGGGAGATAAACTCTGAGAGGGGAGGGGAGGGGACGGGAGGAAAGGCGGTGCGGGGTCTGCTGGGGGACAAGGGAGATAATCACTGATTGGGACGAGGAGAGGAGGGGACGGGAGGGGAGGCGGTGCAGGGGTCTGCTGGGGGACAAGGGAGATAAACTCTGAAAGGGGAGGGGAGGGTAGGGGACGGGAGGGGAGGCGGTGCGGGGTCTGCTGGGGGACAAGGGAGATAATCACTGATTGGGACGAGGAGAGGAGGGGACGGGAGGGGAGGCGGTGCAGGGGTCTGCTGGGGGACAAGGGAGATAAACTCTGAAAGGGGAGGGGAGGGGAGGGGAGGAGAGGGGAGGGGAGGCGGTGCGGGGTCTGCTGGTGGACAAGGGAGATAAACTCTGAGAGGGGAGGGGAGGCGGTGCAGGGGTCTGCTGGGGGACAAGGGAGATAAACTCTGAAAGGGGAGGGGAGGGGAGGGGAGGAGAGGGGAGGGGAGGCGGTGCGGGGTCTGCTGGGGGACAAGGGAGATAAATTCTGAGAGGGGAGGGGACGGGAGGGGAGGCGGTGCAGGGGTCTGCTGGGGGACAAGGGAGATAAACTCTGAGAGGGGAGGGGAGGGGACGGGAGGAAAGGCGGTGCGGGGTCTGCTGGGGGACAAGGGAGATAATCACTGATTGGGACGAGGAGAGGAGGGGACGGGAGGGGAGGCGGTGCAGGGGTCTGCTGGGGGACAAGGGAGATAAACTCTGAAAGGGGAGGGGAGGGGACGGGAGGAAAGGCGGTGCGGGGTCTGCTGGGGGACAAGGGAGATAATCACTGATTGGGACGAGGAGAGGAGGGCACGGGAGGGGAGGCGGTGCAGGGGTCTGCTGGGGGACAAGGGAGATAAACTCTGAAAGGGGAGGGGAGGGGAGGAGAGGGGAGGGGAGGCGGTGCGGGGTCTGCTGGTGGACAAGGGAGATAAACTCTGAGAGGGGAGGGGAGGGGACGGGAGGGGAGGTGGTGCAGGGGTCTGCTGGGGAACAAGGGAGATAAACTCTGAGAGGGGAGGGGGACGGGAGGGGAGGCGGTGCCGGGGTCTGCTGGGGGACAAGGGAGATAAACTCTGAGAGGGGAGGGGAGGGGACGGGAGGGGAGGTGGTGCAGGGGTCTGCTGGGGGAGAAGGGAGATAAACTCTGAGAGGGGAGGGGACGGGACGGGAGGAAAGGCGGTGCGGGATCTGCTGGGGGACAAGGGAGATAATCACTGATTGGGACGAGGACGGGAGGGGAGGCGGTGCAGGGGTCTGCTGGGGGACAAGGGAGATAAACTCTGAGAGGGGAGGGGAGGGGACGGGAGGGGAGGCGGTGCAGGGGTCTGCTGGGGGACAAGGGAGATAAACTCTGAGAGGGGAGGGGAGGGGACGGGAGGGGAGGTGGTGCAGGGGTCTGCTGGGGGACAAGGGAGATAAACTCTGAGAGGGGAGGGGGACGGGAGGGGAGGCGGTGCAGGGGTCTGGTGGGGGACAAGGGAGATAAACTCTGAGAGGGGAGGGGAGGGGAGGGGACGGGAGGGGAGGTGGTGCAGGGGTCTGCTGGGGGACAAGGGAGATAAACTCTGAGAGAGGAGGGGGACGGGAGAGGAGGCGCTGCAGGGGTCTGCTGGGGGACAAGGGAGATAAACTCTGAGAGGGGAGGGGAGGGGACGGGAGGAGAGGTGGTGCAGGGGTCTGCTGGGGGAGAAGGGAGATAAACTCTGAGAGGGGAGGGGACGGGACGGGAGGAAAGGCGGTGCGGGGTCTGCTGGGGGACAAGGGAGATAATCACTGATTGGGACGAGGACGGGAGGGGAGGCGGTGCAGGGGTCTGCTGGGGGACAAGGGAGCTAAACTCTGAAAGGGGAGGGGAGGGGAGGGGAGGCGGTGCGGGGTCTGCTGGGGGAGAAGGGAGATAAACTCTGAGAGGGGAGGGGACGGGACGGGAGGGGAGGCGGTGCAGGGGTCTGCTGGGGGACAAGGGAGATAATAACTGATTGGGACGAGGAGGGGAGGGGACGGGAGGGGAGGCGGTGCGGGGTCTGCTGGGGGACAAGGGAGATAAACTCTGATAGGGGAGGGGAGGGGACGGGAGAGGAGGCGGTACAGGGGTCTGCTGGGGGACAAGGGAGATAATCACTGATTGGGACGAGGAGGGGAGGGGACGGGAGGGGAGGCGGTGCAGGGGTCTGCTGGGGGACAAGGGAGATAATCACTGATTGGGACGAGGAGGGGAGGCGGTGCAGGGGTCTGCTGGGGGACAAGGGAGATAATCACTGATTGGGACGAGGAGGGGAGGGGACGGGTGGGGAGGCGGTGCAGGGGTCTGCTGGGGGACAAGGGAGATAATCACTGATTGGGACGAGGAGGGGAGGGGAAGCGGTGCAGGGTCTGCTGGGGGACAAGGGAGATAATCACTGATTGGGACGAGGAGGGGAGGGGACGGGTGGGGAGGCGGTGCAGGGGTCTGCTGGGGGACAAGGGAGATAAACTCTGATAGGGGAGGGGAGGGGACGGGTAGGGAGGCGGTGCAGGGTCTGCTGGGGGACAAGGGAGATAATCACTGATTGGGACGAGGAGGGGAGGGGACGGGAGGGGAGGCGGTGCGGGGTCTGCTGGGGGACAAGGGAGATAAACTCTGATAGGGGAGGGGAGGGGACGGGTGGGGAGGCGGTGCAGGGTCTGCTGGGAGACAAGGGAGATAATCACTGATTGGGACGAGGACGGGTGGGGAAGCGGTGCGGGGTCTGCTGGGGGACAAGGGAGATAATCACTGATTGGGACGAGGAGGGGAGGGGAGGCGGTGCAGGGGTCTGCTGGGGAACGAGGGAGATAAAATCTGAGAGGGGAGGGGAGGGGACGGGAGTGGAGGCGGTGCAGGGGTCTGCTGGGGAACGAGGGAGATAAAATCTGAGAGGGGAGGGGAGGGGACGGGAGTGGAGGCGGTGCAGGGGTCCGCTGGGGGACAAGGGAGATAAACTCTGAAAGGGGAGGGGAGGGGAGGGGAGGCGGTGCGGGGTCTGCTGGGGGACAAGGGAGATAAACTCTGAGAGGAGAGGGGAGGGGAGGGGACGGGAGAGGAGGCAGTGCAGGGGTCTGCTGGGGGACAAGGGAGATAATCACTGATTGGGACGAGGAGGGGAGGGGACGGGAGGGGAGGCGGTGCAGGGGTCTGCTGGGGGACAAGGGAGATAATCACTGATTGGACGAGGAGGGGAGGGGAGGCGGTGCAGGGGTCTGCTGGGGAACGAGGGAGATAATCACTGATTGGGACGAGGAGGGGAGGGGACGGGAGGGGAGGCGGTGCAGGGGTCTGCTGGGGAACGAGGGAGATAAAATCTGAGAGGGGAGGGGAGGGGACGGGAGGGGAGGCGGTGCAGGGGTCTGCTGGGGGACAAGGGAGATAAACTCTGAGAGGGGAGGGGAGGGGACGGGAGGGGAGGTGGTGCAGGGGTCTGCTGGGGGACAAGGGAGATAAACTCTGAAAGGGGAGGGGAGGGGAGGCGGTGCGGGGTCTGCTGGGGAACGAGGGAGATAAAATCTGAGAGGGGAGGGGAGGGGACGGGAAGGGAGGCGGTGCAGGGGTCTGCTGGGGGACAAGGGAGATAAACTCTGAAAGGGGAGGGGAGGGGAGGGGAGGCGGTGCGGGGTCTGCTGGGGGACAAGGGAGATAAACTCTGAGAGGAGAGGGGAGGGGAGGGGACGGGAGAGGAGGCGGTGCAGGGGTCTGCTGGGGGACAAGGGAGATAAACTCTGAAAGGGGAGGGGAGGGGAGGCGGTGCGGGGTCTGCTGGGGGACAAGGGAGATAAACTCTGAGAGGGGAGGGGAGGGGACTGGAGGGGAGGCGGTGCATGGTTCTGCTGGGGGACAAGGGAGATAAACTCTGAGAGGGGAGGGGGACGGGAGGGGAGGCGGTGCAGGGGTCTGCTGGGGGACAAGGGAGATAAACTCTGAAAGGGGAGGGGAGGCGGTGCCGGGTCTGCTGGGGGACAAGGGAGATAAACTCTAAGAGGGGAGGGGAGGGGACGGGACGGGAGGGGAGGCGGTGCAGGGGTCTGCTGGGGGACAAGGGAGATAAACTCTGAGAGGGGAGGGGAGGGGATGGGAGGAAAGGCGGTGCGGGGTCTGCTGGGGGACAAGGGAGATAAACTCTGAGAGGGGAGGGGACGGGAGGGGAGGCGGTGCAGGGGTCTGCTGGGGGACAAGGGAGATAAACTCTGAGAGGGGAGGGGAGGGGATGGGAGGAAAGGCGGTGCGGGGTCTGCTGGGGGACAAGGGAGATGATCACTGATTGGGACGAGGAGGGGAGGGGACGGGAGGGGAGGCGGTGCAGGGGTCTGCTGGGGGACAAGGGAGATAAACTCTGAGAGGGGAGGGGAGGGGAGGAGGTGCGGGGTCTGCTGGGGGACAAGGGAGATAAACTCTGAGAGGGGAGGGGGACGGGAGGGGAGGCGGTGCAGGGGTCTGCTGGGGGACAAGGGAGATAAACTCTGAGAGAGGAGGGGAGGGGACGGGAGGGGAGGCGGTGCAGGGGTCTGCTGGGGGACAAGGGAGATAAACTCTGATAGGGGAGGGGAGGGGACGGGAGGAAAGGCGGTGCGGGGTCTGCCGGGGGACAAGGGAGATAATCACTGATTGGGACGAGGAGGGGAGGGGACGGGAGGAGAGGCGGTGCAGGGGTCTGCTGGGGAACGAGGGAGATAAACTCTGAGAGGGGGGGGGAGGGGAGGAGGTGCGGGGTCTGCTGGGGGACAAGGGAGATAATCACTGATTGGGACGAGGAGAGGAGGGGACGGGAGGGGAGGCGGTGCAGGGGTCTGCTGGGGGACAAGGGAGATAAACTCTGAGAGGGGAGGGGAGGGGACGGGAGGGGAGGCAGTGCAGGGGTCTGCTGGGGGACAAGGGAGATAAACTCTGAGAGGGGAGGGGAGGGGAGGGGAGGAAAGGCGGTGCGGGGTCTGCTTGTTATGTTTTGTAGTACATATTCTACATTTACTATTATTACGTTAGGAGTTGTGCCTTTAATGTGAAGTTATATACGAACTCGATAGCATATGTAGTTATTACTGCATAGAAAATTCAATATTCAATGTTTGAAACTTTAATATATAGTTTCAGTTTTGCCAGAAAAATTATGTTATCAGATATATTTTAGATACTATATATAGCATGTATTCTTGCTCACTTGGTCTTCCATTTGGAATATATCTTTACATTTTATGTTTAAAATTGGCTTCGGTAGGCCCTATACAGTTTCAACGTTGTCGGCCAGTTGTCGAATATACTTAGAACATCATTGTAGATAGTAGATGAAATATATTTGTGCTCTCAATCTTCCATTTTTGCTTTTAATCAATCTTCCATATTGATTATATAATTCACAGGGTACCCGTTCGACTGTTTGTTTACATCGGTTGACATTGTTTTTTAGCAGATTACTCTTTACGTTCCAGACTCAGGTGTTTACACAGTTAGTAGTTGATAGCTTTTACCCTGTGTTTCCATAGGCTGTTTACACCCTTTACATAATAATAATATGCTGTTTTGTAGACAAAACCTTTTGGTTGCATAACAATAAAACAAAGACCTATACATATTGTTTTGTGCTGAACGTCACTGCAAATATCATAAAGCATAGGATCCAGACATCAGCGTTACGCGCTGAAGCCTCACAGCTCTCTAAAGTTCAAAGTGCAAACGAGACGTGTAATACCATTGATTTGTGACACACACAAAAACTATGGAATGTATGAAAATATAAATTTATTCCGGGTCGGTTCCAAAGACAGAATTTGCTAAGACAGACACCACATTCAATGATAAAAACACTCAAGCGGACGGGGATCGACATGCCGTGCTGCTCTTGTGGGTCACCAGTTGTTAAACTGACATTCCGTGCACAAAATAACACAGGTAAATAGCATCACATAGTACATTTAAAAATACCTCACGCCTTAACTCATATTATCCGTATTGCCAATATTGTTAATATTATATCTCTACAACAAGTCCTCGCATTATTATTGAGTGCTAATGTTTTCTTCGTCGTCCGTTGTCGAGGCATTCTGCAGCTGTTGGATGGCACTAATGACGTCACTTCCGGCCTGGCTGCAGCACAGCAGCCGGAAGAGTTCCCGTTGTTCCCTGAAGTCAGATGGTGCGTCACTCCGGATTAGAAGTTTTTCTCAGAGCGGATTATTATTGAACAAGAGCGGGTCCTTATTATACCAGGGCGGGCAATTATTATACCAGGGCGGGCAATTATTATACCAGGGCGGGCAATTATTATACCAGGGCGTGTCATTATTGTACCGTCACAGTAATGACCCACCGAGGGAAACTAATAACCCATTTGCCATGTTACAACGTGCAATCCCGGGGGGGGGGGCAATCAAGGTAATTGACTGGGTAATTGGTAAGGTAATTGGTAAGGAGGTGCCGCTGGAAAGTCATAGCAGATTTTGCCGAAGTCGTGCCACTTTCTCAGCTGGAACGTGGATGGGGCCCAATTTCTTAGTACTTGGATGTGCTCCCAGAGTCACCTCCTTATAGATTGTTGTATCTCGTTATCTGCCTCTGTCCTCTGTTAGCCCATCGCCTCCTAGCAAACACATAATTTTTTTAACCTTTTAAAATGATTTTAATTACGTTATAACCGTCTTAAAAAAAGTTACAAAAACGTTATGTGTTTGCTGGTTTGTGCCATGTTGCTCTTTCTCCTGTAGGACCCGAGGTACTTACAATTATACAATTCACGTTTTTTTCTAACAGAAATGCGTTCCTACAAAATGTCTTAATGAATTTAGCATCATACATCAGTATTGTCCTAAGGGCCAGTGACCTGCTGGTCGGTAACGCTTCGGCTATTGTTACGTGTGTTCTGCTAGGCTTGCCCACGCTGGTGGTGCGTGGTTGAATCCGACCTGTGCAAATGTCAATGTTTGTGCAGGCTAAAGATGATGGGCTTTTCTTTGCAAACTGTTTGGGGTCACGCGGAAGAATTATCTTTTCCTTGATCCTTCCCATTATCACAGAATGACCAGATGTATCACTCACCGCGTTGGACCGCATAGCCATAGTTGTCTCCCCCCGATGTTATATAATCCTGCTAAATATGGTCAGCAGTTTGCGACATACGACGTAAAGCGTCAAGTCCCTCATTCCCGGCGAGTGAAAGATCACAATACTCTGCTAAATCTAGGCTTCGCGACAAAAACATGTGTCCTTTCCTTCATTTGAGACCGGAAAAAGCTAAATATCCCTACGATATGATGACATTCGGTTATTGCCCCTGGGTTGAAGGACTGCAACCATGAATTACACATACACCCCCAATACATACCCGGAACGCAGCCCACAGCCCATTAATTCACTATCGATTCCTTGGACGCAAGCGAGATCGTACATTCCCAACACACAGCTATCACATGGAAAGGAGGATTACTAATTGCATCAAGGAATGGATTGCAAAAGACACATGAAAGTCGCAATTGTTGTATATTTCAGAAACTTGACCAGCGAGAGAGCAAGAGAGGGACAATAATGACCTCTCGCTCACATAATCCGTTCCATCGCCTCCTCCTCGGAGAAACATAGAAATAAGCAATAAGCTTATTGCTTATCTATTACGTAAAGCCTCCTTGCGGGGGAATCGTATAGTGTGCATTGCTGTTCCAACAGCAAAGGCGCCTCCCCCCGCTCTGACGGAACCCTCCCCCGCCAATTTTTTTTGAAATAGCAACTTTAAGTAAGCCTGCCTAACACGGCGAAATCGGAAAATAAAGGGTCAACCGACATGCATGATACATGACATGTACATCCCGGCCTTAGACTCGTTAGCACCCATTGGGTGACCAGCCCAGCAGGCAGCGTTACACGGTGATTCATTGAAAACCCGCCCTATTGTACACACACAGCGACGTACCTCCTTCGGCAGACGACATTTTCCAGGTGGCGCGACCTGGCGGTGGCGTTGCGGAGGATGGCGGGAGGGATGTCCGCGAGGCGGGCCACGTTCAGGCCGTAGCTGCGGGCGGCCTGGCCCCGGACCAGCTGATATAGAAACGTCACCGCCTCACAGGCATCCGCGTGAGCGTCTGTAAACAAAAACCATGGCAACCGTCATACGTCTAAAGCGTCGGATAAGACAATAGAAACAAAGAGAGAAGAGATTAATCATGTATCACGGATATGCGTAGTCGTACCTGCATATTAATGTAACCATGCATTTAGTGGTAATTAATAAATGAACTAAATAAGTCATTACCTGTTATTGCCAAGAAGTGCTAACGAATGACGTCAAAATCTACTGGTCTGAACTACTCCACTGTATGGTGTTAATTACTCGTAATAATTAATTACTAGATATTGACAATAATATTTAAAAATAATAATATTTAACAATACATAAGAACGGTTCAAACAAGGAATGCACATTCGTGGGTTCGGACCTTCGTCCTCTTCATGGACCAGGAAGGCCATGTGGTGGTTGGTCACGTGATCTGGGTGTAGCGTCTCAAGCTCTGCCAGCAGCGGGTAGTGGGTGACGAATATAGTCAGACAGCGCACCTGCGTCACACATTGTGAAAACGGTACTGAATCTTAGCGAAATGGACACCACACTCGCAGACGCATAGGATAAACCTGTCCAATGACTGATCTCGACACATCTCGAGCTTACTGCCACACACTGAGCTACGGAGGTCTGCTGGCCGCATGGATCGGGCGAACGTGTAACGGTCACACTCTGCGAGTTAGGAAAGCGACAATGATAACAGCCAGATTGTTCGCTCCTGACATTACCCAGGGAGCAGTACGCCTTCCGGTACAAGAGGTCATTCAGAGTTTTGACGCGAGAAGAAGAACGAAAGATGCTTACCTCTTCTACGAAGTACTTGAGCGTTGCCATGGCGATGGCCACGCCGTCGTGTGTGCTGGTACCACGGCCCAACTCGTCCATGACAACCAGGGAGCGCGAGGTACTCTGGGTAATGACGTCAGACGCTTCCTGTAATTCTACCATGAAGGTGCTCCTTCCTTTGAATAGCTCATCACTCGCTCCCATCCTGCGGAACGAAAGTCAACACATTGAAGCCACATTGCTGCCTGTTGACCACTTTAAAGTAGGTTATGTTTCCTTCAGAATTACAAGTAGAAGTAGATTTGTTCATTTCCGCCAGAACTTTAAGTCAAACAAATCACCTAAATTACGGATGGTAAAATGGCGCAACGAGAGTTCAGTCGAACAAGTCTTCTTAACGAGCCGGTAAACCCAATATGCGCCATGATGGCGAGCAGCGCCACCTACCTGGTGCAGCTTCCATCCAGTACTGAGAGGCGCGCCCTGGTAGCCGGCACGTAGGAACCAATCTGCGCCATGATGGCGAGCAGCGCCACCTACCTGGTGTAGATTCCATTCAGTACTGAGAGGCGCGCCCTGGTGGCCGGCACGTACGAACCAATCTGCGCCATGATGGCGAGCAGCGCCACCTACCTGGTGTAGATTCCATCCAGTACTGAGAGGCGCGCCCTGGTGGCCGGCACGTACGAACCAATCTGCGCCATGATGGCGAGCAGCGCCACCTGTTTGATGTAGGAGCTCTTGCCGCCCATGTTGGGTCCGGTGACCACCATACAGCGTGCGGTGGCCGCCTGTCAGACAGACACACGCCACACTCACTCACAAGACATATATTAACCAGCCAAATGTGCACACAACACAAGCTGTATTATTGCAGTCATGCTATGCTACTGAGCACTTGGCGATATCTAGTAATGACGAGTGATACGAAAGCATTAAATATGAACAGCCAATCGCGAGCCGGCAGCAACTGAATCCCTACATGGTGATTGGCTAGCTAAAATTCATGTTACCGGTAACAGCAATTAAACGAAAGCCACGAATTCAGGGAAAACTACGATTTGGCAATAAACGCTCATATAAAACTGAGCGATGTGGAATATATAAATACATTAATACATTGAGAAGAGAATCAACAGTAGCAGTTGTATATGTTCCCCCGCAGAGGTCGCTCACATCAAGGTGCGTGTCGTTGGGCACGAACTGCCGATCGCCTTGTAACAGAGTCTCCACCACTGGGTGGCGCCCCTCTTCCACATCAATCACGTGACCATCACTGACGATCTCTGGTCTGCCAAGAAAACGATGAAAACGAGGCAAATTAATGGTCAGACACTGCCTTGGCGCTGTGCGAGAAGCGAGACTGATGTTTTGCTGCCTATAGAAATAAGGAAAAGTGTGCTTTACCTTGCATACAACACTGATACATTGATGGAAAGAGGCAAGGTAGAGCGGCAGTTTGGAGAGTGATCTGTCCCGGCCTACGCTGGAGAAACACTGGAGACCGGGCGACTTACGTATACAGCCATGGTATTAACAGAAACCAGGTAACGCACAATACGAACCAGATTGTTGTGTACATTAAATTGCTTTTTTGGGACATGTCATATATTTCATGATTGACCGTCTTATGTAGGGACAAACACCATGTTGACCAGTCCCGGCGGGTTTGCCGCTGTGGGCCATCCCCTCCCTGCCTCCCTGTCGACCCAGCTGCAGTATCCGTATTGCCTGGCCAGCTGTGCCATGGAGTAGAGACTGTCGACCCAGCTGCAGTATCCGTATTGCCTGGCCAGCTGTACCATGGAGTAGAGACTGTCGACCCACCTGCAGTATCCGTATCGCCTGGCCAGCTGTGCCATGGAGTAGAGACTGTCGACCCAGCTGCAGTATCCGTATTGCCTGGACAGCTGTGCCATCGAGTACAGACTGTCGACCCACCTGCAGTATCCGTATTGCCTGGCCAGCTGTGCCATAGAGTAGAGACTGTCGACCCACCTGCAGAATCCGTATTGCCTGGCCAGCTGTGCCATCGAGTACAGACTGTCGACCCACCTGCAGTAGCCGTATTGCCTGGCCAGCTGTACCATGGAGTAGAGACTGTCGACCCACCTGCAGAATCCGTATTGCCTGGCCAGCTGTGCCATCGAGTACAGACTGTCGACCCACCTGCAGTAGCCGTATTGCCTGGCCAGCTGTGCCATCGAGTAGAGACTGTCGACCCAGCTGCAGTATCCGTATTGCCTGGCCAGCTGTGCCATGGAGTACAGACTGTCGACCCACCTGCAGAATCCGTATTGCCTGGCCAGCTGTGCCATCGAGTAGAGACTGTCGACCCAGCTGCAGTATCCGTATTGCCTGGCCAGCTGTGCCATGGAGTACAGACTGTCGACCCACGTGCAGTATCCGTATTGCCTGGCCAGCTGTGCCATGGAGTACAAACTGTTGACCCACCTGCAGAATCCGTATTGCCTGGCCAGCTGTGCCATCGAGTACAGACTGTCGACCCAGTTGCAGTATCCGTATTGCCTGGCCAGCTGTGCCATGGAGTAGAGACTGTCGACCCACCTGCAGTATCCGTATTGCCTGGACAGCTGTGCCATCGAGTACAGACTGTCGACCCACCTGCAGTAGCCGTATTGCCTGGCCAGCTGTACCATGGAGTAGAGACTGTCGACCCACCTGCAGTATCCGTATTGCCTGGCCAGCTGTGCCATGGAGTAGAGACTGTCGACCCAGCTGCAGTATCCGTATTGCCTAGCCAGCTGTGCCATGGAGTAGAGACTGTCGACCCACCTGCAGTATCCGTATTGCCTGGCCAGCTGTGCCATGGAGTAGAGACTGTCGACCCAGCTGCAGTATCCGTATTGCCTGGCCAGCTGTGCCATGGAGTAGAGACTGTCGACCCAGCTGCAGTATCCGTATTGCCTGGCCAGCTGTGCCATGGAGTAGAGACTGTCGACCCAGCTGCAGTATCCGTATTGCCTGGCCAGCTGTGCCATGGAGTAGAGACTGTCGACCCACCTGCAGTATCCGTATTGCCTGGCCAGCTGTGCCATCGAGTAGAGACTGTCGACCCACCTGCAGTATCCGTATTGCCTGGCCAGCTGTGCCATGGAGTACAGACTGTCGACCCACCTGCAGAATCCGTATTGCCTGGCCAGCTGTGCCATCGAGTACAGACTGTCGACCCACCTGCAGTATCCGTATTGCCTGGCCAGCTGTGCCATGGAGTACAGACTGTCGACCCAGCTGCAGTATCCGTATTGCCTGGACAGCTGTGCCAGGGAGTACAGACTGTCGACCCACCTGCAGTATCCGTATTGCCTGGACAGCTGTGCCATCGAGTACAGACTGTCGACCCACCTGCAGTATCCGTATTGCCTGGCCAGCTGTGCCATCGAGTACAGACTGTCGACCCAGCTGCAGTATCCGTATTGCCTGGCCAGCTGTGCCATCGAGTACAGACTGTCGACCCAGCTGCAGTATCCGTATTGCCTGGCCAGCTGTGCCATGGAGTACAGACTGTCGACCCACCTGCAGTAGCCGTATTGCCTGGCCAGCTGTGCCATGGAGTAGAGACTGTCGACCCACTTGCAGTATCCGTATTGCCTGGCCAGCTGTGCCATCGAGTACAGACTGTCGACCCAGCTGCAGTATCCGTATTGCCTGGCCAGCTGTGCCATGGAGTACAGACTGTCGACCCACCTGCAGTAGCCGTATTGCCTGGCCAGCTGTGCCATGGAGTACAGACTGTCGACCCACCTGCAGAATCCGTATTGCCTGGCCAGCTGTGCCATCGAGTACAGACTGTCGACCCAGCTGCAGTATCCGTATTGCCTGGCCAGCTGTGCCATGGAGTAGAGACTGTCGACCCACCTGCAGTATCCGTATTGCCTGGCCAGCTGTGCCATGGAGTAGAGACTGTCGACCCACCTGCAGTATCCGTATTGCCTGGCCAGCTGTGCCATCGAGTACAGACTGTCGACCCACCTGCAGTAGCCGTATTGCCTGGCCAGCTGTGCCATGGAGTAGAGACTGTCGACCCACCTGCAGAATCCGTATTGCCTGGCCAGCTGTGCCATCGAGTACAGACTGTCGACCCACCTGCAGTATCCGTATTGCCTGGCCAGCTGTGCCATCGAGTAGAGACTGTCGACCCACCTGCAGTATCCGTATTGCCTGGCCAGCTGTGCCATCGAGTAGAGACTGTCAACCCACCTGCAGTATCCGTATTGCCTGGCCAGCTGTGCCATGGAGTACAGACTGTCGACCCACCTGCAGTATCCGTATTGCCTGGCCAGCTGTGCCATCGAGTAGAGACTGTCGACCCACCTGCAGTATCCGTATTGCCTGGCCAGCTGTGCCATCGAGTAGAGACTGTCGACCCACCTGCAGTATCCGTATTGCCTGGCCAGCTGTGCCATGGAGTAGAGACTGTCGACCCAGCTGCAGTATCCGTATTGCCTGGCCAGCTGTGCCATCGAGTACAGACTGTCGACCCAGCTGCAGTATCCGTATTGCCTGGCCAGCTGTGCCATGGAGTAGAGACTGTCGACCCACCTGCAGTATCCGTATTGCCTGGCCAGCTGTGCCATGGAGTAGAGACTGTCGACCCACCTGCAGTATCCGTATTGCCTGGCCAGCTGTGCCATGGAGTAGAGACTGTCGACCCACCTGCAGTATCCGTATTGCCTGGCCAGCTGTACCATGGAGTAGAGACTGTCGACCCACCTGCACTATCCGTATTGCCTGGCCAGCTGTGCCATGGAGTACAGACTGTCGACCCACCTGCAGTATCCGTATTGCCTGGCCAGCTGTGCCATCGAGTAGAAACTGTCGACCCAGCTGCAGTATCCGTATTGCCTGGCCAGCTGTGCCATGGAGTAGAGACTGTCGACCCACCTGCAGTATCCGTATCGCCTGGCCAGCTGTGCCATGGAGTAGAGACTGTCGACCCAGCTGCAGTATCCGTATTGCCTGGCCAGCTGTGCCATGGAGTAGAGACTGTCGACCCACCTGCAGTATCCGTATCGCCTGGCCAGCTGTGCCATGGAGTAGAGACTGTCGACCCACCTGCAGTATCCGTATTGCCTGGCCAGCTGTGCCATGGAGTAGAGACTGTCGACCCAGCTGCAGTATCCGTATTGCCTGGCCAGCTGTACCATGGAGTAGAGACTGTCGACCCACCTGCACTATCCGTATTGCCTGGCCAGCTGTGCCATGGAGTACAGACTGTCGACCCACCTGCAGTATCCGTATTGCCTGGCCAGCTGTGCCATCGAGTAGAAACTGTCGACCCAGCTGCAGTATCCGTATTGCCTGGCCAGCTGTGCCAACGAGTACAAACTGTCGACCCACCTGCAGTATCCGTATTGCCTGGCCAGCTGTGCCATGGAGTAGAGACTGTCGACCCAGCTGCAGTATCCGTATTGCCTGGCCAGCTGTACCATGGAGTAGAGACTGTCGACCCACCTGCACTATCCGTATTGCCTGGCCAGCTGTGCCATGGAGTACAGACTGTCGACCCACCTGCAGTATCCGTATTGCCTGGCCAGCTGTGCCATCGAGTAGAAACTGTCGACCCAGCTGCAGTATCCGTATTGCCTGGCCAGCTGTGCCATGGAGTAGAGACTGTCGACCCAGCTGCAGTATCCGTATTGCCTGGCCAGCTGTGCCATGGAGTAGAGACTGTCGACCCACCTGCAGTATCCGTATTGCCTGGCCAGCTGTGCCATCGAGTAGAGACTGTCGACCCACCTGCAGTATCCGTATCGCCTGGCCAGCTGTGCCATGGAGTAGAGACTGTCGACCCAGCTGCAGTATCCGTATTGCCTGGCCAGCTGTGCCATGGAGTAGAGACTGTCGACCCACCTGCAGTATCCGTATCGCCTGGCCAGCTGTGCCATGGAGTAGAGACTGTCGACCCACCTGCAGTATCCGTATTGCCTGGCCAGCTGTGCCATGGAGTAGAGACTGTCGACCCAGCTGCAGTATCCGTATTGCCTGGCCAGCTGTGCCATGGAGTACAGACTGTCGACCCAGCTGCAGTATCCGTATTGCCTGGCCAGCTGTGCCATCGAGTAGAGACTGTCGACCCACCTGCAGTATCCGTACTGCCTGGCCAGCTGTGCCATGGAGTAGAGACTGTCGACCCAGCTGCAGTATCCGTATTGCCTGGCCAGCTGTGCCATGGAGTAGAGACTGTCGACCCACCTGCAGTATCCGTATTGCCTGGCCAGCTGTGCCATCGAGTAGAGACTGTCGACCCACCTGCAGTATCCGTATTGCCTGGCCAGCTGTGCCATGGAGTAGAGACTGTCGACCCACCTGCAGTATCCGTATTGCCTGGCCAGCTGTGCCATGGAGTAGAGACTGTAGACCCACCTGCAGTATCCGTATTGCCTGGCCAGCTGTGCCATGGAGTAGAGACTGTCGACCCACCTGCAGTATCCGTATTGCCTGGCCAGCTGTGCCATCGAGTAGAGACAATCTAGCTGTGCCAGGTACTGCACGGCTCGCTTGTACCGCGGGTAGCACGCCTCGAACGATCTGCAGGGGCGGGGTACAAATAACCAAAACAAGACTCTGGAGAGTATAGCAATATGGGCATATCAAGTTACAGATTTAAAAAAGATATTTAAAAAAAAGACAAACACAAATTGTTATTCAATATAATCACCATTATCCCAAGAAATATGGAGATTGTCGTTAAAAGTCGCTATGACCTTACACCATTGCACATAATATTATCATCACTATTGTAAAAGAAAAGTTTTCATTTTATAATTAGATATGGCCCAAATTATATTAATTTTAATGCATACGTAGTGTGAACAAACGTAATCGGTAGCAAGGTCACTGGGTCGTTCTTCCATGAAAGGGTGAACCATTTTTTCAACATAGCTCACGTATAACTCACGCCTAACCTTTACTACAATAATACATTTCATGGGTTCTAACATGAAAGATGGACCGATCACTGCCATCAAGGAAGAATACTCCGCAGGACTTACTGAAGAAATTGTATCCAAGCTTTGTTTGCATCTATAACGAGTGATTCTTTCTCCTGGTTCAGGCGTTTACAGGCGTCGACGACAAAAGGCGTGTGGAAGCGAGACACTGCCTTGGTGCTGTGGAACAGAGAAGAGTTTCCGGAGTAAATAAAGTTCATTTAAATACATTTTAAATAAAAATATCCTTTTAAAATTAACAATGACCCCTGTTAATCTTAATCCAAGTCTTTATGTAACTAACAGTTCATTTTAAAAGTAACACTGACCTTTTAATCTTATACCAAATATCGATGTAAGTAACATTTCACTTTTGAAATAAACACTGACCTGCTAATCTTAATCCAGTCGGCAGGGACTTTCCTGATCTGTGTGTTTCTTACTTCCACCATGAACTGTAAATCAAGCAGGTCATTATGTTTAAAAGCAATACGCTACATTGATAAACCTAACGATAGTCTAACACAGGGAACATTATTGCTTCAAGTTATTATAAGAGGCTTGATTGAGATCTAGGCTACGTCACATACATTATGAGAAGACGAATCCACGAACTAAACAAAGCTTACACTTTAAAGCGGGTGTCCAACTTAATCTAATCGGCCGACTGGGAAAGAGAAAAATTGTAATCCAACCCGCCCCATCAATGTTGAGCAGAGCGCCATTATGCCGGAGCAAGTGACGTATATTGTGACCCTTTATGTGGCGCCCTTATAACGTTATAACTGGAAGTTATCTCGCGAAGGGAACTCTTCACAGTGGAGGTACCATTCATGGGAAACGCGTGAAATGAGCGACCAGGGCCGCGATTTACGGATATATTGCGGCAGTTCCAAGTCGCGCAGTCGACCATGATTATAGTATTTCATGGAAAATGGCATCCAAACTATTGATATATCTCTTGCAACGATTGTCTCCGTAAAAAAACATGATCGGAGTTAGGATCGCAGCTATTTATATTTGCGATGATCACGCGCTTTTGTTTTGCTCACACAGTAGGCGTCATTTCCGGTTTAAATATAATTAGAGTATCGCCTCCTGATTGGTCAATGGCGGACACACCTCCAAAAAGGGCTGCCGCCTGGTTTAGCGGCAATATCGTGGCCGGCGCTCACTTCTAAATTTTATTGCGAGCTACAAGACGGAATATTTTGAAATTAGGAGGATAGACACTTGGGTATTACATGAATCGGTAAAGCAGCGTTAGAGGCCAGGCTGGCGGTTTCCTTTAAGCGTAAACTCTAGGTGATCTTGGACATGACATAATGGACACGGGATGATGATATGGGGTTGGTTGAAATATGCGGATGCCAGGATTCGAATCCATGACCAGTTGGTCATCAGTTGAACCGGCTCACCGATGGAGCTAGGGAGGAGGGAGGGGGAGGGGGGGTTGCCTCCACCCCGCTGACGGTTACGCACTCGAGGGCGGGGTGGGGGGGGGGTACCCAGGGTGAGCTTACCTCCACCCCGCTGACGGTGACGTACTCCAGGGCCGGGGTGCCGAGGGTGAGACGCACGTGGCGCCGGTGGTCCCGTAGCTCCCCGAGCACCCCTTCGATGGCCTGCTTACGGCGGGTCAGGGCCGGGAAGTCTGCCTCATTAACGAACAGCTTCGTCTTGTCGCCATCCCTGCAACAAATCACACAAAAACGTGGCATAGCAATCCTAATAATAAAGAACAATAGCCTGGTCTTGTCGACGAGATATCATATTTGATTCATATTCATATTCACGGATGCGAACCTAAGACCTATTGATTGGCGGTCTAGGAACCTAAGACCTATTGATTGGCGGTCTAGGAACCTAAGACCTATTGATTGGCGGTCTAGGATAATTACACTAATTTATGAAGTAACTTTAAAAACAAGTAAAATCAGACACAGTTTACTTTGAATAACATCCGCCTTGGCACCAAGCCACTGCCTTTCATCAATGTTATCCGACCTTATCGCTGGTTTAATCTCTTTAACCTCGAAGGCCACATCGCGTCAGTGGGTAGGATAGAAAATAGAGAGATTGCCTTGGTCCCTCCTGGTCTCGACGGACATGCGATCTGTGACCTGCACAAACACAGACATTCCCACAGTGTAGGGTGAGCCCCGAACTCCGGCGCGATGGCTGGCCTGGCAGAGAGCTCACTGGACAAAGGGGCCGACGAGACCATCAGGACATTGATAAGCTTACTTGGCGGCCTTGTCATCCAGCGCGGCCGTCCAGTCTCCCACATCACTCAGCAATCCCGGGACCTCTCGCGAGATCTCGCGCAGTAACGGGCTCTGGGGTGGCTCACGCCCAGCGTCCGACAATAACTTGAATTCCCGGCACACGCGCCCAAACGCCTTGCACGTGGAGAGAAATTCCAACGTCGAGCACTGGAAAGGCAAAAGGAAATTTGTTTGCTTATTTTTTTTCTTATGAACCTCAGGCCACGTATCTTTACTGTACTATATATTTACATGAATGGGTTGTGGAGTAATATATGCTCCCCGCGTACATGAAAAGCGAGAGGCTCTTGGGACGCCGGGCGGGGATAGTGGGTGATGTACGACCTAAGAAGCGGATGGAAGCATGTTATATGTTGGTTATACATTTCTGGCGCCAACAATTCGCCGTGGAAGCGATGCTGTTAAAAATGGTTTCATACACAATTTAAACTGAATTGGATAACAGAACGAGAGGCAGTTTATGACATAGTGGATTGTTGCGTTCTGTTTACCAATGGACCTACTGAGACTATGAAATGAATGGTTCGCGGCACAATCCTCAAGATTGTGGTGGATGGCGTGGTTTATAATATATACTAACGCCGATTTTTAGTCTCGCGGACGATATCTGAAGCCTGTTGATGAAGATCTCCATACATCACGACATGAAGCACAGGGGTCAACCACCACACGATGCCCCAATACACAACCACCTCCACCATATACAAGTATATGAAAGTTATTGATCGCCACGAAGACCCTACGTTATACCCAACCATGTGGCACCCACGCCCTTGATCTGGTCCGCTGGCAATGTGAGCCACGTTTACCCGTTCACGCCCGAAAAGGGGGTCCCACGTGCCGGGGAGAGTTACCTTCTTGTGGTATATGGTGGTCAGCCCACGCTCGAGGTCGGGTAGCTTGTGGAGAGCTTGTAGAGCGTTGGACAGAGCCGAAGATCCATCAGCCAGGATTTCAGACACTGATTCCAGTCGTCTCTCTATCTCTCTTTCAAAAACGAACAGACAAAGAACAGACATAGAAGGAAATTGCAGAACGTATAGTCAAATAGATACATATTTTGCTTATCATCACCTGTGAGTTCAATAATACAACACACATGCAACACACAAATCTACAGCTCACCCAGTCATCATGGCTTATAAGTGACTTCAAATTAAAGACTAATGTTTATCATTTGTAATCTCACTCAGTCTATTATTATTATATGCAAATAACCATGCTATTGGGTAATACCCAGCTATGGCTAATAAGAAAAACAAAGAAAACATATAGAACCTACAGCCATCAATCAACGATACCTAATAACAATTCTGATTCACATGTGATGCCTCAGTTACAATTCTGCCTACTTGCGATGGATCTTTTTCAAAATGATTTCAAAGGGCTGACTTCATGGCAGGAGAACTAAGGTATCCTTGGGTGCCAAGCATCGAGAAATAACAAATCTCATACTTTATTACAGAGTATCCGAAAGTAGCATTTCCCTAGCGTTGTTATGTATCCAGAGGCCTACCCGGAATCCTGTAGAGGTCTGGCCAGCCAGCGCCGTAGCAATCTGGATCCAAAGCGCGTCCTGGTGTGATCCAGAACCCAGATCAGACTGCCCCGCTCCTTGCCGTCCGTCAGGTTCCGGAACAGCTCCAGATTCTGAACAGTCCTGGCGTTCAGCTTCATGTATAAGGACTTGTGCGACAGTTCTTGAAAGTTACTACAGAAAGCGAACGAGACAAAAGGAAGAATAATGTTATTATAATAATGATATTCACCATTCTTTAATAATTGTAGATATCTGGTGACATAATACTTGCGTATTACATCGACAAACAGTACATTACCTTGTCACTTTGAGAATGTTGTGCAGGTTGAATTCCTTGAGGTAGGTGAGCAGTCCATTCAAACAGGATATCACAGGCTTGGGAAGTTTCAGGACGAAACTCATATTCGCATTGTCCTCTGAAAGAAACACAACGTGTGATTGCCAAAATGAGTAATTTCTAATTTCTGTAATAACTTTTGACCATAAGCAGACAACGACAATTTCATAAATATAATACGACATAGAAAAAATATTAATGGTAGACGTATATCATCGAAAATTGTAGAAAAAGATTAAAAGCTTGTGAACGAAGCGTTCGCCATTACCGTAATCCTACCCCTTAGCGACCACACACACGGCAGATGAAAGGGTTAGGCGATAATACATCTTGCTACAACATGCATCAGCCGTGATGACAAACTGTTGCAGACCCACCACTGTGCTCGGCGTCCCAGTAGAACTCGGTCAAACTGTGAATGGCCGCCTCACACTGGAAGACGCCGTCGTCTATGCGCTCAGTCCTAATTCTGTCCTCGGCTTGCGAACTGCGGAGAGAGACAATATGAGAGGTCCGTTACTACGGACAGTGACAATATGAGAGGTCAGTTACTGCGGACATTGACAATATGAGAGGTCAGTTACTGCGGACATTGACAATATGAGAGGTCAGTTACTGCGGACATTGACAATATGAGAGGTCAGTTACTGCGGTTAGCAACAGCAGATTGTGGAAAAAACAAGCCATTTGCCTAATCTTTCGGATGCAAAATCAAAACTAGCGGTGTTCAAATCATTTAAATCAGACACTAAGAAATAAATAATGTTAACAAAAGTGGACAATATCGAAATAAAATGAAAAGCTGGTGTTTTTGTGGCACGTTTGTGCACACGAAGGCTAAACCAGACTGATAAGTCACCCAATGAAATGGGATTGAATGAAACATGTCCCAGATGCAGCTGGCAGGACGCGAACCCACGACCAGTGGATCTGCAGCCCAGCCGGCTTACCAACTGAGCCAGTGAGTCTCCTCTCCAACCAACCAACACCACCCTCCTACCAACCAAAAAAAAAACAGTCATATGCTTCAACGTCTGGATGCGTAAAGCGACTATAAAAAGCGTTCATCATTTTCCCGGCAAAGCGCTCTTTATCCCAGAGACAAGAATTCTCGACTGGTCGTCGGACGAGCAAATCATCTTGTGTTTGTATTAGGGTTAGGGATCGCCCGAAAACCAGTGGAGATCGCTGGGCTCTGCGAGCCGGTGACGTTACTGGTGCGCTACCTGACGGCTACCACCTCCCGGATCAAGGTCTCGGTGGCCGGGGTCAGCGTCCCCGGCAGGAGGAGCTCGGCGGGCTGCAGGAGGCTGATCCGGGTCTCCAGCTCCGGACGCTGAGCCGTGTCCTCGAACACGTCATAGAGGAGGTCTCCCGTGGAGGGCTGCACGGCCTGGCAAATAGCATGAATCACGCAGTCACGGCCTGGCAAACAGCATAAATCATACAGTCACGGCCTGGCAAACAGCATTAATCATACAGTTACGGCCTGGCAAACAGCAGGAATCACGTAGTCACGGCCTGGCAAACAGCAGGAATCATACAGTCACGGTCTGGCAAACAGCATGAATCATACAGTCACGGTCTGGCAAACAGCATGAATCATACAGTCACGGTCTGGCAAACAGCATGAATCATGCAGTCACGGCCTGGCAAACAGCAGGAATCATAGTCACGGTCTGGCAAACAGCATGAATCATACAGTTACGGCCTGGCAAACAGCAGAAATCATACAGTCATGGCCTGGCAAACAGCATGAATCACAGTCACGGCATGGCAAACAGCATGAATCACACAGTCACGGCCTGGCAAACAGCATGAATCAGTCGCTTTTACCATGGGATCTTCACAGATAAACTTGGACACGAGAACAAACACATGAACATGCCACGACTTTTGCCACCTATACATGTGTACAGTAAAGCTAACTTGGGGGAAGGAAGTCGTTGTGCAAAGAGCGGAACGGATGCAATGTTACAACGGCCAGCCTTACCACAACAGCCAAAGTCTGCGTCTTGTTCTGTTTGCCCTCGGCTGGCACCTCGTAAAGACAGAACAGGTAGCTCCCGCCACTCTCACCACACCCTGACCCGGAAGCACCTCCTTGAAACACGGGGTCCACATCTGCGAAATCCACAACATTCATATCACGCTTTAAACTACCAATAATAATAAGAAATAATAATAAGATAATAAAAATAATAAAAATAATAAGATAATAAAAATAATAAAAATAATAAAAAAAAAGATAATAAAAATAATAATAATAGAATAAAAAAATATTGGTATATATATAATGAAACACAGTGAATAGAAGGTATACGTATATTGCATATCAATTGATAATAAACCAGACTAAAAAAATCTGAAGTAGTGGATACAGAATTGGTAAAGAGAATATATATATATAGTCTACCCCCAAATGAAACCAAAAATCATCATTCAGCTCACTTTTTTCCAGATAAAACACAATCCAAACATTATTAACGGTATCCAAGTATGATTAAAATCAGTTAAAAGTAAAAGTGGTGGACAAGAAATACTCCATGGTAAGTCACCTTCTCCAATGAGCGTGGCTTTGGTATAGAGCCCCGTCAACTGGCGGGTGAAGGGGCCAGCCCTGTTGTCACCGGCAGCCTTGAGGGCAGCAGTTTCTGTCTGCTTCACCACTCCAACCTGAAAACACCAGTCAAAACCCTGCATATATACACCATCTTCTGGTGTGGGGGTATGTATTACCAGCATCTGTTACAGTTTCCAACACTAATCGGCGCTAGAATTGATAGATGGAAGTTTTTCTTTTGCGCAGGAAATTCTGCAAAGGTTGCATTGAAATAAAGACACTTGTACCAATTCCCATATTCTACAAAATTAAAACAAAACTATGCATCATTCTTGTGCATACTATTGTCAATAGCAGATATTATCATATAATTTATAATTGAAATCCTAACAATTTATCCCGATAAGTTATGTTATCCTACAATATTAGTTAACAGGTTAAGTAAACAAAAGAAAGTTACCTTGTAACCATTTGACACAAGTCGGCGAACATGGACAAATAGGCGGTGAGTTGGGATACTACCGGTCATGAAGTTGTGGTCTACATGGGCATAAATATTTAATTCCTTGCCTGCAATCTGAAACAAAAGAAGATAACCTATAACATATGTTTCATTCATGTTTACATTACCGGCATACTGGAACGTCGATATACATCGGCCCACAGGAACAACGATACAAACTGGCACACTGGAACAACGATACAAACCGGAGCACTGGAACAACCCGGCACACTGGAACAACGATACAAACCGGCACACTGGAACAACGATACAAACCGACACACTGGAACAACGATACAAACCGGCACACTGGAACAACGATACAAACCGACACACTGGAACAACGATACAAACCGGCACACTGGAACAACGATACAAACCGGCACACTGGAACAACGATACAAACCGACACACTGGAACAACGATACAAACCGGCACACTAAAACAACAATACAAACCGGCACACTGGAACAACCATTGAAAACCGGCACACTGGAACAACGATACAAACCGACACACTGGAACAACGATACAAACCGACACACTGGAACAACGATACAAACCGGCACACAAAACAACGATACAAACCGGCACACTGGAACAACGATACAAACCGGCATACTGGAACAACCATTGAAAACCGGCACACTGGAACAACGATACAAACCGACACACTGGAACAACGATACAAACCGGCACACTGGAACAACGATACAAACCGACACACTGGAACAACGATACAAACCGACACATTAGAACAACGATACAAACCGGAGCACTGGAACAACCCGGCACACTGGAACAACGATACAAACCGGCACACTGGAACAACGATACAAATCGACACACTGGAACAACGATACAAACCGACACACTGGAACAACGATACAAACCGGCATACTAGAACAACGATACAAACCGGCACACTGGAACAGCGATACAAACTGACACACTGGAACAACGATACAAACCGGCACACTGGAACAACGATACAAACCGGCACACTGGAACAACGATACAAACCGACACACTGGAACAACAATACAAACCGGCACACTGGAACAACGATACAAACCGGCACACTGGAACAACGATACAAACCGGCACACTGGAACAACGATACAAACCGGCACACTGGAACAACGATACAAACCGGCACACTGGAACAACGATACAAGCCGACACACTGGAACAACGATACCAACCGACACACTGGAACATTGATACAAACCGGCACACTGGAACAACGATACAAGCCGACACACTGGAACAACGATACAAACCGGCACACTGGAACAACGATACAAACCGGCACATTGGAACAACGATACAAGCCGACACACTGGAACAACGATACAAACCGGCACACTGGAACAACGATACAAGCCGACACACTGGAACAACGATACAAACCGGCACACTGAAACAGCGATACAAACCGGCACACTGGAACAACGATACAAACCGGCACACTGGAACAACGATACAAACCGGCACACTGGAACAACGATACAAGCCGACACACTGGAACAACGATACCAACCGACACACTGGAACATTGATACAAACCGGCACACTGGAACAACGATACAAGCCGACACACTGGAACAACGATACAAACCGGCACACTGGAACAACGATACAAACCGGCACATTGGAACAACGATACAAGCCGACACACTGGAACAACGATACAAACCGGCACACTGGAACAACGATACAAGCCGACACACTGGAACAACGATACAAACCGGCACACTGAAACAGCGATACAAACCGGCACACTGGAACAACGATACAAACCGGCACACTGGAACAACGATACAAGCCGACACACTGGAACAACGATACAAGCCGACACACTGGAACAACGATACCAACCGACACACTGGAACATTGATACAAACCGGCACACTGGAACAACGATACAAGCCGACACACTGGAACAACGATACAAACCGGCACACTGGAACAACGATACAAACCGGCACACTGGAACAACGATACAAACCGGCACACTGGAACAACGATACAAACCGGCACACTGGAACAACGATACAAGCCGACACACTGGAACAACGATACAAACCGGCACACTGGAACAACGATACAAATCGGCACACTGGAACAACGATACAAACCGGCACACTGGAACAACGATACAAGCCGACACACTGGAACAACGATACCAACCGACACACTGGAACATTGATACAAACCGGCACACTGGAACAACGATACAAGCCGACACACTGGAACAACGATACAAACCGGCACACTGGAACAACGATACAAACCGGCACATTGGAACAACGATACAAGCCGACACACTGGAACAACGATACAAACCGGCACACTGGAACAACGATACAAGCCGACACACTGGAATAACGATACAAACCGGCACACTGAAACAGCGATACAAACCGGCACACTGGAACAACGATACAAACCGGCACACTGGAACAACGATACAAACCGGCACACTGGAACAACGATACAAGCCGACACACTGGAATAACGATACAAACCGGCACACTGGAACAAAGATACAAACCGGCACATTGGAACAACGATACAAACCGGCACACTGGAACAGCGATACAAACCGACACACTGGAACAACGATACAAACCGACACATTGGAACAACGATACAAACCGGCACACTGGAACAGCGATACAAACCGACACACTGGAACAGCGATACAAACCGGCACACTGGAACAAGGATACAAACCGGCACACTGGAACAACGATACAAGCCGACAAACTGGAACAACGATACAAACCGACACACTGGAACAACGATACAAACCGGCACACTGAAACAGCGATACAAACCGGCACACTGGAACAACGATACAAACCGGCACACTGGAACAACGATACAAACCGGCACACTGGAACAACGATACAAGCCGACACACTGGAACAACGATACAAACCGGCACACTGGAACAAAGATACAAACCGGCACATTGGAACAACGATACAAACCGGCACACTGGAACAACGATACAAGCCGACACACTGGAACAACGATACCAACCGACACACTGGAACATTGATACAAACCGGCACACTGGAACAACGATACAAACCGACACATTGGAACAACGATACAAACCGGCACACTGGAACAGCGATACAAACCGACACACTGGAACAGCGATACAAACCGACACACTGGAACAACGATACAAACCGGCACACTGGAACAACGATACAAACCGGCACATTGGAACAACGATACAAACCGACACACTGGAACAACGATACAAACCGGCACACTGGAACAACGATACAAGCCGACACACTGGAACAGCGATACAAACCGGCACACTGGAACAGCGATACAAACCGGCACACTGGAACAACGATACAAACCGGCACACTGGAACAACGATACAAACCGGCACACTGGAACAACGATACAAACCGACACACTGGAACAACGATACAAGCCGGCACACTGGAACAAAGATACAAACCGGCACATTGGAACAACGATACAAACCGGCACACTGGAACAGCGATACAAACCGGCACACTGGAACAGCGATACAAACCGGCACACTGGAACAACGATACAAGCCGACACACTGGAACAACGATACAAGCCGACACACTGGAACAACGATACAAACCGACACACTGGAACAGCGATACAAACCGGCACACTGGAACAACGATACAAACCGGCACACTGGAACAACGATACAAACCGGCACACTGGAACAACGATACAAACCGGCACACTGGAACAACGATACAAACCGGCACACTGGAACAACGATACAAACCGGCACACTGGAACAACGATACAAACCGGCACACTGGAACAACGATACAAACCGGCACACTGGAACAACGATACAAACCGGCACACTGGAACAACGATACAAACCGGCACACTGGAACAACGATACAAACCGGCACACTGGAACAGCGATACAAACCGGCACACTGGAACAACGATACAAGCCGACACACTGGAACAACGATACAAACCGGCACACTGGAACAACGATACAAACCGGCACACTGGAACAGCGATACAAACCGGCACACTGGAACAACGATACAAGCCGACACACTGGAACAACGATACAAACCGGCACACTGGAACAACGATACCAACCGGCACGCTGACACGCGCAAATCTTAAATCACACAGAGACAATATACTTATAATACTTTCCTTCAACTGTAGCTTTATAGATTTACATAAGCACATGTACCAGGTTTACAAGAATTTAAGTTTTCACTGAACAAATAATGTACGTGTATTCATTTGTAGAAAGATCTTAGAGTATTTTCAATGTACACAATGGGTTCTTACCTCTGCATCCTCCCCAAAGAATCTGTACTTGTAGCCACATTCAACGAAAAGAAGGACATCAGGATACTTTGCCTTGATGTCCAAGAACTGCTGTTCAAGTGGTGTGTATTTGATCTTCATATTACGTGGAGGACCACTGTCTGAGTCTAAAGCTGCTCCTACTTTCCCTTTATTGGCATATTTGCTTGCACCACTATTTTTTGCCTTAAATCTTTCAAAATTTGAGGGTGATTTGAGTGTTGCAGTGCTGAGGTCCGAATCAGTGACATCTATGTGGCAGACATCTTGGGTGTGGACACCTGCACCCTGCCTGTGCGAAGAGTCTATAGCGTCCAAGTCATCGTTTGCAGGTGCTCCACATGTCGCATCTGGGCCGCACAGTTCCGATACACTTGAAGATGTAAATGCTTGCAGTTTTTCCTTTGTAGCTGCTGTTAGTTCTTTCTTTGCTACCTTTATAATCCCCTTTGATTGGGATGTGCCAGGCTCCTCATCAAAACTTTCTGGGTCATTCGCATGTGATGTTGATGCAGCTGCAAGATGTGACTTTCTTGCAGAGTTATTTGCTGCAGACTCTGTCTTAGCTCTCTTGGGTGTTGGGACAATGTCTGACGTAGCTCCATCCTCATCACTTAGTTGTCTTTTTCCAAATGGATAAGTTACCTGAAAGAATATAAAAATAAAATAAACATTTTGTTTATTTTGTCATATCGATAGGTACAGAAAGAAAAAGTGCTACAAAGATGGTATATGTTTCTAGACATATCCTTTAGTGACTCAGCATCACTAACAACAATCCCTACCTGATGCAACCCTCTGTGACACCAGCTGATGAAGCCTCATAATACAGCAATGGAATGGTGCTGAACATGTAAATGATGTGTTCTCTCCAAGGAAATCCATGGATGGATATTTGAATCAAACTAGAGTGCATAAATTGCCTGTTAATTAACAAGTGGTAGTGCATGTGAAGGGAGGGATAGGGCATGGGTAGAGGGGGATGAACTGTGCAAAATTTTGAAAATTACTGGCTTTATTTGGGCCAGAAACTTGATACTAGGTATAGATGTGACAGTGATATACAAATATGCAATAAGTGCCAGGAGATCCAGCCACTGTGAAAAAATGTCCCACAACCTGGCGAATAATACTGTATATACACTAATTCTGGCTGGGAGCCGGCCTAGAGCTGTTCACTTTGTCACAAGCATACTAGCTTGACCATCTGGTTCCTAGCAAGGCACTATCAGCCAACTGGTAAAACTATTCAAACGTGGCGCCACCTGAGAACCAATAACAACCAACAGATGAAGACGACAAAGTACCAAAGACGAAGGACGTGCTGAGAGATCTCAGCCCTTTATGATCAAGACAACCAAAGTGTGCTCATCCTTGGCCTGAGCAAAGCTCCCCTGAGGTATGACCTACAATAATATATCACTTGATAAGAGATGAACTAGGAGAGAGAGAAGTGAATGTTGTTAGTTGTCTTAACTGGTTGCATAAACAATTGATACCAAAGTAAATGGGCTTGGTTTGCCAGATCGGATTATGATATGCAGGGATACAGCAAAGGTATGTACTGGGTAGTATGGAGGGGAAGGTGAGGTAACAGGGAGGGGTAAAGGAGAAGTTGAAAGAGGTATAGCTTTCTGGAATGGTTCTGGGGGTGTACATCCATGAAGGCTGCGTGGCGTAAGGGACGCGCGAACTCCCTACCCTTTACATAGGGGTAGAGGGCATGGTGGGTGGGGGGGTCGGCAGAGGTGCCGATGCTAAACAGTGAGGCTTTGTCCCCATTGTTCAGTTGTTACACATGATTAGCTCTGATATCAAAACATCCACCTTGGTGGTGGTCTTGATGTCTGAGCTACACCAGAATATACTTGATTCTTTAAGATTTTGTAAAGATACTTTAAAGATTACCTACCAGACTTTACAGCCAAAGATTTACTGCCTATTTTGGAGCATGATAACATGTCCTAGACAATAAACTTTAATGCAAATGCCAACCCAGTTTAATCAGTGTATAACAGCGTATTTTTAAAGGAATGTTTTTATAAGTATAAAACATTGATGATTTATGAAATAAAGTTTCAAGAAATGAAAAAAATTATAGCCTGGTAAGCAGTAAGCTGATCCATAACCAATCCATGATCTGAGCTGATAGCTTGACAAGCTGTAGACTCAGTGTAGTAGTTAGCAGGTTAGTCCGAGAGAAGGGGGTAATTAACTTCAATTAACTTACCTGGTTAGGGTATCAAAACAAGGAGTTTATACAAAGTAGATATACAGATATAGGGATAAGTTACCTCTACAGTTTTTCTCTCTTGTGAAGACAACGAAGTTCCAGCCGCAGTTTCTTCGACATCACCGCTTCCATCGAAATGTTTCGATTTCTCGGCTCGGCCGAAGAATTGGGATATCGTAACTTGGGATTTCTCCGGTTCTCCGGTTCTCCGGTGACTCTGATTTCCATTTTGTGATGGCCCACTACTCTTTCGCTTGAAGTTGAAAAATCTTGGCTTTGGCATTGGCTCTCGTACTTCTTAAAAATTTATGTGAATGTTATGGCAGTAATACACAAATTTATAGCAACCGATCTTTCCGCTCCAAGATAATAAACTCAAGATATTCGGATGTAAGCGCTGAGAATATCGGCGCATGCTGGTCCGAGGAAGATGGTTCAAGCTGCAGATCTGCGCAGATTGACGAAAAAACATCCACGGCGTCATCTAAAGTCAACTAGCCGCCGTCAACTAGCAACGTCTAGCGTTCGTAGTAATAAGCGAAAGAAATAACAGTATGACAGTATTTAGGTTTATACGTCAAATAGTAGCAGGCAGAAGGTAGACATTGGGCAGAAATAATATCGATAATAATATTGACCGGGAGCTACTGAATAACGGGACATAAATGTTGAGGATAATTTCAACATATGATAATTAGAATTGTTTCTGTACGTCGGTCTTTAACGACACGCGTCCGCTCAGTTATTTTGCGCATGTTTGTTGATTCCAAATGAATGTTATAGTTTCAACATATACGATAATTAGAGTTGTTTCTGTACGTCGGTCTTTAACGACACGCGTCCGCTCAGTTATTTTGCGCATGTTTGTTGATTACAAATGAATGTTATAATTTCAACATATACGATAATTAGAATTGTCTATGTACACCGGTCTTTAACGTCACGCTTCCGGTACTATATTGGTACAGATTGCATCTAGACATGTTGTTGTTATTCCAACTGAGATACATATACGCCATGTACACATTTTTGTCAGCGTGCTTTAGCTGCAATTTGCGTATTCTGTACTGGATACAATAATACTTGAAAATTGTAGAGGCTCGGACATGCCACATGTCTATAAAAGTTGGCGAACGATAGCTGTTGTCGTTAGGTCAGTAGAGGGTACGAACAAAAACAGGAGTGCATAAAGCTTAAGTCTAGTGGGTGCCGGTGGGCGGGGGGGCGGGCCAGTAAAGCCGGAGTCTGATGAATGTCGACGGGGCGTGGGCCGGGCTGCAAGAGTCGGGTGGATGGGTGTGGGGGATGAGCAGAGAGGAGTCCATTAACCCTGGTTGGTGTGGGTGGAATTGGATACTGCCGTGACTGATGTTAAGAGCAGCGTATTATAGGTTTCCCGGGCAGAGTTTCCAGGGCGGAGTTCGTTCTCTTGCTACTAATGGGAAGTTGTGGAAGCGAGACAGTACGGGATTTGTTTGTTTTGATGACGGTTCGGGCGATAAGGCGTTGGGAGAAATATTATTACTGTTGGCACCAAGCCAGGTAGCCCGCCGCAGGCCGCGGGGTGATAAGCACCCAGCGGTTGTGTTGACGCATGCGATAGCTTTGACACATCTAAGAGCGACGGCTGGATATTAATAGGTTCTCATGGCGTAGGTTCTCAAGGCGGCTGCTGATGCCAATGGGCTCTTGCATGCCGCGGCATAGTGGGACAGACAGCTTCATTTTATTAGTATAGAAGTCATAAATGCCGTAGACACACGTTTCGGCCCATATTTTCCGCGAATTTGCCTCGATCACTCTCAAAATCCCTGACGTGAGAAAGCAATACTAGACCATTTTAATGATACTAAACTTACGTTTGTACGGCGATGTTATCCTTTTTTAAGACACAAACAATTTGACTTTACGTTCAGAATATCAAAGAACTTGTATGGTTCTATAAATTCTTTGAGAATATCCGCTGTCCATGCGAACAAAAAATGTCAAGCAGTGAGCGTACGTCGATGGCATGTTTATTCATTGCATTCAGGTTAGACAAGAGAGTGGCTGGTCAGCTGATGCTTAACATGAAACAATGTACTGAATATTACCTTTTCGTCAGCCAATGGAAGTTGTCAAAATATAGATTAAACACCAGTCACCATGCATATATAGTAAAGGCATAATTTAATGCTTCAGAAAAAAGAGATTAGGTTTCGCAGTGTAACCGATGAATGGAACATAATTTTTCTAAAATATATGTAGCAGTGAGTCAAACCATTCCTACTAGCCTCGGCTAGAGGGATCACCCCTTTAGCCGAAGAGGTAGAGTGGTTGACTTGAGATCGGGAGATCGAGTTCGACTCCCGCTGGACCAACCCGGCCCCCGCCGTTTCATATATGCCAATTCTGGAAAGAAGGTTTTTGTTTGCTGCTGTCTGCGCTTAAAACGGCCACGCGCAATAAAGTTGACGCTTTATCGACTTGTGAATTTTAGTCAAATAGACGGTCAAATGTTTGCAATTTGTGGTCTCTTAAAATTGTTCCTGTATTTATGTTATATTATTTTGTCCTTGTATTTATTTGTTTTATTTTGTACTGTGCGTCAGCCGCGGCCCGGAGTTTTCCGCGGCACGAAACTCCGGGCCACAACCTTTACCCAGAGCCACATGACTGTCATTAAGGGTCAGTTCGCTCTCTGCAGTCACGTTTTTTGTGGAGTGAGATTTTGAAGGATATGCTTGTTTGGTTCTCTCTTTGAGCCTCTCTCTTTTGATGAAAAAGGTGCTCCAAAATAAGTTGTGTTAACCCAGTATGTTCTTTATCGTATAAGTATAATTAGATATCAAGGCTTTGATTTCTATCTGTCTATTGTGTAATGTACCTTATTTTATAAAGAGTTACTTTCATGTTCTCATATTATCGCCCTCAATCGCCGGGTAATTTTGCTGCAAGTAGGCCAAAGCCAAGGCAAAGCCAAAGGGTAGGACGGCCGCGTACTGGTAGTGGCGACTGCGGTGGACGGTTGGCGGCACTGAGCAAGTAGTTCCATATATGTAACATAGTCTGCTCCGATATGGGTCCAGTCGCGGAACTACAGCTTGTCGGGCAGTAGTGGATCACTTTTGTCTAAGGAGTGATTGAGAATGTTTTCTGAGGAGCTGGTGCATCATCTTAGGCTCATTCTTTTCAGAAATGCAGGCTCTTTTCATGTGTAGCGAACTTAATCATTCTCCAGCAACAACCTGTCTAAAAATGGTCAATGTTGTAGGGTACTGTATCAGTGTATTAGGCAGTAACGGATCGCTTTAGGCAGTAGCGGATCACGCCATCTTGCGGCCTGTTTTGACAGTAAAGCAGGTATCATAATGCATTGACTGTCATAAAAATACGAAATCAGGTTGTCGACGATTTAATATGGCATATAGTTTATAGTTTGGTAAAATTATTCATAGCTTATTTTGACATTTTCGGAGCCGTACCACTACTGATTTGGAACCAATAATTCATGCCATGCCACCTGGCGGTCAAGCTTGCCGGTAAAGCTTGGCGGCAAAGACGTGCGTCACTGATCCGCTACTGCCGAAAAAGCAGCTAACGCAATTTTGATGACAACAGCAATTCTGCTTTTTGGAGCATCTGATTATTTTTATGAAGTTTCATGGTATATACAGCTATGAACAAATTATCTCAGTTGTGTACAGATGTATTCACATTGGCAAGAATGGCCTGTTGAAATGGAATTTGCTGGTTCGCACGAGAACTCGCGGAATAATCTTGCTACCGGAAGTGCATTTGAGGTAAAAATGAGTGTAAACATTGGTAGAACCTCGCGTTTTTGGATTTATTTCAAGTCAGTGGGTAATTATCTTTGCAATAAGTTCTAATTTATTACATTTAGTGGCTTTTAATAGAAATGATTCAACATGAACAGCGAAGTGATCCGCTACTGCCTGTGATCCGTTACTGCCTGACAAGCTGTATGTGACATCTCCTAGCAATCTCTTTTCATTAGCGGAATTGCACCTGAAATCTGGGCGGCCTTTACATGGTCATAAAACTGTTTTTTTACCTCAGTATTTAGCAATAACTACAGCTTTTCTGGCTGCAGCGGGTGCCATGTTTTGATTCTGGTTCAGGTACACCGGAAAAAAATAATCGGTAGGTGCTCGCACCTTTTTAGTTAGGGAATGTAAAGTACTGATTTTACATAATATCAAACAGCATGTCCTGGTAGTTTAACAGTAGTCCCATATGAGACAGTTGTTGCTCAGCAAAACAGTGTCATGTCCTCATGTAGAAAATGAGGATGTAAGATTTGTTTTTATGGGCAACTAAGTGTTGTTAACCACACGATCCATTAAACCCTTGTCATTATGTACTCTGATACCTAAACTTCATATTTACTATAAAACCCACATGCATATGAACTAGCAAAGTATCGCATTACTATCAAGTCGGTTGAAATGAGACTTTCTTGTTGTTTATCACGCCATTTCGTATTTGGTCAGTCTTCACCAGCCGCATTTCGCCAAGTGGCGTTTTGCTTATTGCGTGTCAATGGCTGGGGTCTGGTTTTAACGACATGCACGCATGCACAGTTTCTCCACTGGGTGGGCAAGGTGGCGGACAGAACTAAGTTGTCTGCTGCTTCGAAAAATCAACAGAGGATATCGTCGTAATCACGGAGACTTCAACCAAAATAACAAGATAAGTTGTAAGATACATACTTCTAGAAACTATTGCCATACCCCAAAAAAGTTCTCGCCATCAGCACTGCTTCTCGCCACGCGTGTTTGTAAAATGCCGTACAAGATTTGATAGACCGGACATGTGGCGTTGTTTCCCAACAACGTCACATGGGGCTAGTTTAACGGTTGTTTGTTTCAAATGGTCTGACTATACCAGATCAGTGTCATCGTTGCATTAAAATCTTTCAAAGCACAACTTAAGTAGAAGTTCTTTCAGCGTTCCATTGATGTTTTATTTGCATTCAAGGCCATCTCACCATGCAAATGAGAGTGGGAGGGGTGTGGATCTCGGAATATTTTAAACTGTCAGTGACCTGGCAGCCTGGTGGGAAGGGGGGGTGGGGGGAGTCTCGAATATAAAAAGTTGGTGGGGGGGTTTCATGCCTGAGAGAGCGGATATTTGTGATGAAGAAGATACTCTATAGAGCTGATGTTTAAAAACTTCTGACCGGGGGGAAAGGTGGGGGGCAGGGATTCTGAATAGACAGGTTGCAGAGAAAAACTCCCTATCCGAGCAAATTTGGCCGGTAAAAGCCCCGACCAAGTGAATATCGGCGGAAATACCCTGACCAAGCAGATTTTGGTGGTGAAAATGGGGGGGGGGGCGGCTTTACCATGGAATCTCCCCCCCCCCCCCCCCCTCTTCCCCCAAATTCCAAGCAATTAAGTAAGCCTACCCTCCCAGGGCCCAGCGGCGGCCCCCGACCCGTCACAGTGACAGTAGAGCATGCACAGGCCAGCGGTAATTTTGGTTACATTCGGGCGGGTACCCCATCAACCCCCCCTTGTTGGTTGTTACTGGTGCAAAGTTGTTGTTGCTCACGCTCCAGAATGCCTGACAACAATTCTACCTAGCGAAAATAAATGCTAATACCCTTTCCTGCAAGTTATATTGGTAAGAGAGCTCTGTACAATGTGTAGATTCACTTGTTGTTGGAGCACACAACTTTACCCGACCAACAATCCGCCATATTTGTTTTTGGTGCATGCTGGTACCTGTAAATGCAACTTGGTTCCTCTGCTCCATTAGCATAAATCTCTCCGCTAGAGGGCGTTGTCAGTCGCTCACTTTAAACTTAAGGACAACAGCAGTCCTTTTTGATTGGTTGGTTGGTTATTCAGGACGTTTTAACCACTTTTGTTCATATTGCGTCAATGGGAGAGGGAAGGGAGAGTAGAGCCATATCTCTGGGGGCAACCCCCTACTCTTTTATGAAGAAAGACGTGGGATCCTGCGACCACAGCAGGGCTTGAAACACTGATCCACGTGCCGTTAGGCTTTCAGGTTGCCAGAGCACTCAGTGTGATCGCTCTAGCCCACTGAGACTGTGACATAAATACCAGTAGACCATAAACTACCTACAGCAACAGAATTATTCCTTCAGCACATCCTATTTGATGTTTCTCTCCCAATGTTCTGGAATTTGTTTTGACTTAGAGCTATGGCAAGTACCAAGCCAGACAGGAAAGAAAAATGACAGAATAGGTGCTGCTGCGTGGTGTTGGTCACTTCATAAAATGGAGATGGCATTCTTGAGTCCTTCCCATACAAAGTGAAATAAAGGCTTCGTAAAATTCCATTTTGCATGTTTGAAAAAAGATTGTGAGGCTGTCTTTTACCAGAGTATTCTTTCAAACAGGGAGGCTTTGTCATGGGGGCTTATATCTGTGCACCCCCCCCCCCCCACCCCATAATATGTGTGATCCCTTGATGGGTCTATGAAGGTAGGCAAAGAATGAAAATAGTTGATATATAGGCTAGACAGGGAACGACAATGTGGAAAGACTCAACAAAGAAACTGTTTTGTGTTTACACAATTTGTACTTATTTTATTTCTGCTTACAGACCGCCAATCACCATGCCAACAATATTAATGTTGGATTGTTCCCTGTCAATGACACGTCCAGTGCATTCAGGAGAAACCAAGGAGGAATTTGATCGTCGCAGCTTGGCCATTAGTGGTATTTCAACATTCCTTGATTACCTCACTGCTAAGTGCAAGTTGGAATTTGTCTCTTTGGTGAGTAGTATCTGCATCTGAATATTTCCTGAAGAATTTGTATCAACATCTTTACTCTGTGCCATGTGAGAAAGGCAAGGTAACATGCTAAGAGGCACATTATAAAATTAATTAAACATAAATTCAATTAAAAAGTTAAATTATGGTGATACATAAACTCCTAAAAGCAAATACTGCATTTAATTCATGGTTACGATCACCCTATAATTTGTGTCCATGTCTTTGTTGCCTTGCTCAAGGGAGATAATGTCCAGTATTGTCTATCTAAGATAGGAGAGCCTCCCTAGCTCAGCTGGTTAGCAAGCTGAGCTGCAGATCAACATGTCATAGGTTCAAACCCAGGAGGCTTTTTGGCCCAATGCGCACAGCAGCGGTATAAAACACTCAGCACTTGATTTTTTTGTCTCTATTACATCATTTTAATGTGGTTTTCCTGGTTATAGGTTGAGTTTTCGGCGATGTGGGTTCAGAGCGTGCCCTTTACTCGCGACTACGACCAGGTGAAAGCGGCGCTCAGCAAGACCACTGAAAACTTCCTCTTCAACAAGACTTGTATTGAGACCGCCTTGGCTGGGATCAGCGCGCCAGTCATTGAGGAGTGGGGTTACAACTCAACGTGTCAGGTAGGTAATCCCTGCCTTGGCCTCTCTTCTACGCCCACTAAATTATGAAAAATGCGAGCTCACTACCTGCATATTGTTGTGTGTTATGTACCTCGGCATAGCAGGCAAAAACAAACTAATACTCATTTATATGTATATGCTTAATATGATGTTTATAAGCTGTGCACTTGTTATGCATTGCCTTCCACATCGTACAATGGCAACTCGTCTGAGCTTGATGACGCTTATAAATATTTTGTTTTGTTTTTGTAAACTTCATTTATTTAGCGAGGTTATAAGCAGCGCATACACATCTTAATTACTACCTCGAAATTGTATCGCATGCAGTAGAATCTATCACAAGCAATGAAGGATAATTGATACCTCAAAAACATTTTAGTATGCTACCTCCATGAAAACACTGGCGAATATTTTAATTTGCATCGGACTCCTTCATTGTGTCCGGAGGTTCCGTGGCCATACTTAGCCTACCGGTATTTTCCATAAAAACAGAGTTTATCATTGGGTTCCAAACATTCCCTCCTTCCCTCCGGGCGCGCTCTCTAGTTATTACTGTTGAACTATGTCCTCTCCTGTCCAGGTGCTGCTGATCACCGATGGCAACACGGGGGTTGGTGAGGGTTCCCTCAAGCACTCCCTGCAGACGGCTTTCAGCCGCCACCCCTCACCCGACCAGCCCAGGTTCCCGCTGCCCTACCAGTTTCCATGCAAGCTGCACGTGCTCTGCTTGGCCTCCCATGGCGACCGTCACGCGGAGGCCTCGCTACCGCTCTACCAGAAGTTGATTGACATTAATGGACAGGGCGGGCAGGTCTTCTTGCCAGAGGGACAGCTGGGCTTGAAGTCTGCCCAGGGTATGTTCACCAAACTGGCGGAGAACTATTATCACCCGTTCTACGGGGTACTCAAGTGCGGAAACCTCAAGTGCAATATGCAGATCTTTCCCGCGCCGGAGGATTATAAAAAGTAAGTTTGATATCCTTTGTAAGCTGTAAGAGTTGAATCTGACCCGTAGAACCGCCAATGCGTGGGAAAGCGGTTCTACGTATAGTCAACGCTTCTGGGTTTTGTTCGTTGACATACACAGGACCAGTGCAGGCGTAAGGTTCCGTTAAAGCCCAATGAAATGAAACCTGCACGCTGCGTAAGCACGTAATAGCCGAGTTGCATAGGTCATTTTGGCGTTGGAAAGATCAACGAGAACGGACAACGTTTATTGGAGCTATGCGCGCAGAGCGAACTCTGTATCACAAACACATTTTTCACGGTAGTTTTAGGCATAAGGTGTCATGGCGCCACCCAAAGTCAGGTCATTGGCATCAGCTACATCTGATCGTAACAAAACGGCGAGATCTGTCCCGTGTCCTAAACACACGAGCGTATCACAGCGCAGATTGCGATACCGATCACTCGCTTGTCGGGAGCAGGGTAATGATTACCACTAGGAAAATCTATACCACTAAACATAAATCTCAATCTCGGATTGACTCACTTGGCACGCAGGAGAGCGACAAGCGTCGTCTCTTTCGACAAACGTTGGAGTAGACGCTGCCAGCCAATCAACAATCTTCTGATATAGAAAAATGCTCTGCCATTTACGGCTGCGTTGACATCGTTCGGGAAAATGAAATCTGTCAACAAGGATTGGTTCGCCACTCACTCAGCAGAGATTATTGAAGCCAAAAATGAAAAACACAAACAACACAATCAAAATCCGACAAACACGTATCTGTTACAGCTGAGGCTGGCGAGAAATGCAGTACAAAAAGCAGCGCGTTATTGCGCCTATCAGTACTGGATAAACCTTTGCGAGGAGATCCAGGAGGCGTCCGATAGAGGGAATATGCGAGCAATGTATACCGGAATTAAGAAAGCCCTGGGCCCCAAGGTCACTAAAGGTGATTACGGATCGTAGCAAGCAGTTGTCTCGCTGGGTGGAACACTATGTCTCATTGTACGCGCACGAGTCTCATGTATCGGCAACGGCGCTTGACGCATTACCCCGACTGCCGGTCATAAACGATCTGGACAGAGTTCCCTCAGTTCGCGAGCTGAGTGATGCAATCGATTTCTTGGGCAGCGGGAAATCGCCTGGCAATGACAGGATTCCCGCTGAATAAATAAAGTGTGGGAAAACTTTGTTGCTCCCTCATCTTCACCAACTTCTCGTCCTTTGCCGGAACAACCGTATTGTTCCACAGGACATGCGTGATGCGAATATAGTTACTCTACAAAAACAAAGGGGACCGGGGTGATTGTAACAATTACCGCGCAATATCACTCTAAATAAGTGTTACTGGTAAGCTCTTCGCCAGAATTGCCTTAAAGAGACTGCAACTTCTTGCTAATAGAGTATATCCTTAAGCGCAGTGTGGATTCAGACCTGGACGATCGACTGTTGACATGATATTTTCGTTGCGTCAACTCCAAGAGAAATGTAGAGAACAGCACAAGCCCCTCTACCTTGCTTTTGTTGATCTTACCAAGGCTTTTGATGCTGTCAGCCGATCTGGCTTGTACAAAATCTTGTAGTCTATTGGCTGCCCCCGCAGACTACTTAACCTTATCCGCTCCTTTCATGAACACTCGTTCAACACAGTACAGTTCGACGGAGCTACGTCCGAGAGCTTCCAAGTCAGAAATGGCGTGAAGCAGGGTTGTATCCTTGCTTTATTTGGCATCTCCTTCTTTATGCTTCTTTATTTGGCATCTCCTTCTTTATGCTTCTTTCTCACGCATTTAATGAGGATGCGGAGGGTGTTTACCTGCACACCAGATCTGATGGGAAGCTGTAAAACCTTTCAAGATTGCGCGCTAAGTCCAAGCGAAGGCGCTTCCTAATAAAAGAACTGCTATTCGCTGACGACGGAGCGTTGGTTGCGCACTCAGAAAGCCAGCTGCAGAGACTCATGGATCGGCTCTCAAATGCGTGTACTTTATTGGCTTTGACTATTAGTGTTAAAAAAACAGTCGTGCTGAGCCAAGGGGCTATCACACCGCCAGTGATTACCCTTAACAAGTTGCCTTTAGAGGTGGTTAATACGTTTTGTTACCTGGGAAGTACCGTCACGAATAATCTATCCCTGGACGAGGAAATAAATACTCGAATTGGAAAGGCAGCCACCATGTTTGGTAGGTTGAACAAACGTGCTTGGCGTAATTCAAAACTTACCATTCGCACAAAGATGCTAATCTACAGGGCGTGCGTTCTAAGTAGCTTGCTGTATGGCAGTGAAACGTGGACTACGTATTGTAGCCAAGGAAGGAAATTGAATAACTTCCATTTTCGTTGCCTGCGAAACATTTTAGGCATATCTTGGCAAGACAAAGTCACGAATGCTGAAGTGTTAGCCAGGGCCAACCTACCAAGAATTCTTGCTCTTGTGAAGCAAAGTCGTCTGCGTTGGCTTGGGAAAGTTCATCGTATGCAGGATGAAAGCATTCCTAAGGATGTGCTATACGGTGAACTCGCCGACGGCAAAAGGCCAACTGGACAGCCAAAGCTTAGGTTTAAGGATGTTTGTAAGCGGGACATGAAGGCTTTCGGCATTGATCCAGATTCTTGGGAGGATCTGGCATCCCAAAAGAGGGGATGGGCACGTGTCGGGCGTGACGGAATGGCCCACCACGACGGGCTTTGGTTTGTGAAACTGGACTTGAAACGCCAATCTAGGCGTCCACCAGCGAGCACAAACCAGGATCTATCGACAGGTCACCGTTGCGATGACTGTGGTAAGCTCTGTCGATCACAGATAGGCTTTTTCAGTCATAAACGTAAATGCCGTGTTACGAAACTTAAACCAAACAAAGCTGCAAATCCATCGTCTTTCGCAGACGGACGGATGCCAACAACAACAGAATCCCGCAACAGTGTTTCTGTGGAAGGTTACACCTGCTGGTATACGCGATATAGAGGGTGCTGATTTTATGTGTTGTTATGTATTTGACGGGATATTGCATTTTGATCCCGTAGCTCTTGTGTGTGTGATAAATCCTTATTTGACAAAAGGTGTTTGGGTCGACACTGCCTACACTATAGGAACTGACGGTTATTAATCGTGGAGCCTCTTGTTCAGAATTTGTTTATCGTTGATTGCTTGCAAACCTAAAGGGTTACGGTAACATCATGTGTAATTAATGTGTCATGTATTGTTGTTTTTTAGGGATCGGGATTTCCATCGAGTCGAGAAATCCATGTCGAGAACTATCGAGATTTGTGGCTTTTTGGATACTATAGATTTGGGCAGTCCGCCCTTCACATCCCGACACTTGGTCCTGCCCGTCACTGGTAACGTGGGTGAGTGTCTGAGACTGACCTGATGGGGCGGGCGGGCGGGGGGCGTGGGGGGAGGGGGCTGGGGGCTGGAGTTAGGGTCTGGATACGGTAGATTTGGTGTAGTTCGCCCTTCACATCCCGACACCTGGTGCTGCTGAACCCTGACACCCTGTACATATAATGGCAAATGTATACATGTTTGACACGCTCTGTATACATCAGTAAGAAGTTAGCCGTTTGAAACCCCTGTATACATGTATGGCAATATAACACCGTATCCTACAGTAATCGGGCCATAACCATTTGAGAAACCCTGTATACACCAATAATAGGCCCTCAGAGACTGTATATATTTGGGTGGTTGACTAACCTATGGCACGGTGTTGGTCCTCAGAAGGGGACTTCGGGGTCGGGAAGCACGAAATATCCAGAGACGAGGAGGAGGAAACGGACGACGGCAAGATAGCGGCCTTCACAGTCTTACTGCATGGCAGTCTGAAGGTGGAGGGTATGGTGGCCCTGACCCAACTGGCGTAAGTGTGAAGGTGGAGGGTATGGTGGCCCTGACCCAACTGACGTAAGTGTGAAGGTGGAGGGTATGGTGGCCCTGACCCAACTGGCGTAAGTGTGATGGTGGAGGGTATGGTAGCCCTGACCCAACTGGCGTAAGTGTGAAGGTGGAGGGTATGGTGGCCCTGACCCAACTGGCGTAAGTGTGATGGTGGAGGGTATGGTAGCCCTGACCCAACTGGCGTAAGTGTCAAGGTGGAGGGTATGGTGGCCCTGACCCAACTGGCGTAAGTGTGAAGGTGGAGGGTATGGTGGCCCTGACCCAACTGGCGTAAGTGTGAAGGTGGAGGGTATGGTAGCCCTGACCCAACTGGCGTAAGTGTGAAGGTGGAGGGTATGGTGGCCCTGACCCAACTGGCGTAAGTGTGAAGGTGGAGGGTATGGTGGCCCTGACCCAACTGGCGTAAGTGTGAAGGTGGAGGGTATGGTGGCCCTGACCTAACTGGCGTAAGTGTGAAGGTGGAGGGTATGGTAGCCCTGACCCAACTGGCGTAAGTGTGAAGGTGGAGGGTATGGTGGCCCTGACCCAACTGGCGTAAGTGTGAAGGTGGAGGGTATGGTAGCCCTGACCCAACTGGCGTAAGTGTCAAGGTGGAGGGTATGGTAGCCCTGACCCAACTGGCGTAAGTGTGAAGGTGGAGGGTATGGTGGCCCTGACCCAACTGGCGTAAGTATGAAGGTGGAGGGTATGGTGGCCCTGACCCAACTGGCGTAAGTGTCAAGGTGGAGGGTATGGTAGCCCTGACCCAACTGGCGTAAGTGTGAAGGTGGAGGGTATGGTGGCCCTGACCTAACTGGCGTAAGTGTGAAGGTGGAGGGTATGGTAGCCCTGACCCAACTGGCGTAAGTGTGAAGGTGGAGGGTATGGTGGCCCTGACCCAACTGGCGTAAGTGTGATGGTGGAGGGTATGGTGGCCCTGACCCAACTGGCGTAAGTATGAAGGTGGAGGGTATGGTGGCCCTGACCCAACTGGCGTAAGTGTGAAGGTGGAGGGTATGGTGGCCCTGACCTAACTGGCGTAAGTATGAAGGTGGAGGGTATGGTGGCCCTGACCCAACTGGCGTAAGTGTGATGGTGGAGGGTATGATAGCCCTGACCCAACTGGCGTAAGTGTGAAGGTGGAGGGTATGGTGGCCCTGACCCAACTGGCGTAAGTGTGAAGGTGGAGGGTATGGTTTCCCTGACCCAACTGGCGTAAGTGTGAAGGTGGAGGGTATGGTGGCCCTGACCCAACTGGCGTAAGTGTGAAGGTGGAGGGTATGGTTTCCCTGACCCAACTGGCGTAAGTGTGAAGGTGGAGGGTATGGTGGCCCTGACCCAACTGGCGTAAGTGTGAAGGTGGAGGGTATGGTAGCCCTGACCCAACTGGCGTAAGTGTGAAGGTGGAGGGTATGGTGGCCCTGACCCAACTGGCGTAAGTCTGAAGGTGGAGGGTATGGTGGCCCTGACCCAACTGGCGTAAGTGTGAAGGTGGAGGGTATGGTGGCCCTGACCCAACTGGCGTAAGTGTGAAGGTGGAGGGTATGGTGGCCCTGACCCAACTGGCGTAAGTGTGAAGGTGGAGGGTATGGTAGCCCTGACCCAACTGGCGTAAGTGTGAAGGTGGAGGGTATGGTGGCCCTGACCTAACTGGCGTAAGTGTGAAGGTGGAGGGTATGGTAGCCCTGACCCAACTGGCGTAAGTGTGAAGGTGGAGGGTATGGTGGCCCTGACCCAACTGGCGTAAGTGTGAAGGTGGAGGGTATGGTGGCCCTGACCCAACTGGCGTAAGTGTGAAGGTGGAGGGTATGGTGGCCCTGACCCAACTGGCGTAAGTGTGAAGGTGGAGGGTATGGTGGCCCTGACCTAACTGGCGTAAGTGTGAAGGTGGAGGGTATGGTAGCCCTGACCTAACTGGCGTAAGTGTGAAGGTGGAGGGTATGGTGGCCCTGACCCAACTGGCGTAAGTGTGAAGGTGGAGGGTATGGTGGCCCTGACCCAACTGGCGTAAGTCTGAAGGTGGAGGGTATGGTGGCCCTGACCCAACTGGCGTAAGTGTGAAGGTGGAGGGTATGGTGGCCCTGACCCAACTGGCGTAAGTGTGAAGGTGGAGGGTATGGTGGCCCTGACCCAACTGGCGTAAGTGTGAAGGTGGAGGGTATGGTGGCCCTGACCCAACTGGCGTAAGTATGAAGGTGGAGGGTATGGTGGCCCTGACCCAACTGGCGTAAGTATGAAGGTGGAGGGTATGGTGGCCCTGACCCAACTGGCGTAAGTGTGAAGGTGGAGGGTATGGTAGCCCTGACCCAACTGGCGTAAGTGTGAAGGTGGAGGGTATGGTGGCCCTGACCCAACTGGCGTAAGTGTGAAGGTGGAGGGTATGGTAGCCCTGACCCAACTGGCGTAAGTGTGAAGGTGGAGGGTATGGTGGCCCTGACCTAACTGGCGTAAGTGTGAAGGTGGAGGGTATGGTGGCCCTGACCCAACTGGCGTAAGTGTGAAGGTGGAGGGTATGGTAGCCCTGACCCAACTGGCGTAAGTGTGAAGGTGGAGGGTATGGTGGCCCTGACCCAACTGGCGTGAGGTGTGAAGGTGGAGGGTATGGTAGCCCTGACCCAACTGGCGTAAGTGTGAAGGTGGAGGGTATGGTGGCCCTGACCCAACTGGCGTGAGGTGTGAAGGTGGAGGGTATGGTGGCCCTGACCCAACTGGCGTGAGTGTGAAGGTGGAGGGTATGGTGGCCCTGACCCAACTGGCGTGAGGTGTGAAGGTGGAGGGTATGGTGGCCCTGACCCAACTGGCGTAAGTGTGAAGGTGGAGGGTATGGTAGCCCTGACCCAACTGGCGTAAGTGTGAAGGTGGAGGGTATGGTGGCCCTGACCCAACTGGCGTAAGTGTGAAGGTGGAGGGTATGGTGGCCCTGAGCCAACTGGCGTAAGTGTGAAGGTGGAGGGTATGGTGGCCCTGACCCAACTGGCGTAAGTGTGAAGGTGGAGGGTATGGTGGCCCTGACCCAACTGGCGTAAGTGTGAAGGTGGAGGGTATGGTGGCCCTGACCCAACTGGCGTAAGTGTGAAGGTGGAGGGTATGGTGGCCCTGACCCAACTGGCGTAAGTGTGAAGGTGGAGGGTATGGTTTCCCTGACCCAACTGGCGTAAGTGTGAAGGTGGAGGGTATGGTGGCCCTGACCCAACTGGCGTAAGTGTGAAGGTGGAGGGTATGGTGGCCCTGACCCAACTGGCGTGAGGTGTGAAGGTGGAGGGTATGGTTTCCCTGACCCAACTGGCGTAAGTGTGAAGGTGGAGGGTATGGTGGCCCTGACCCAACTGGCGTAAGTGTGAAGGTGGAGGGTATGGTAGCCCTGACCCAACTGGCGTGAGGTGTGAAGGTGGAGGGTATGGTGGCCCTGACCCAACTGGCGTGAGGTGTGAAGGTGGAGGGTATGGTGGCCCTGACCCAACTGGCGTAAGTCTGAAGGTGGAGGGTATGGTGGCCCTGACCCAACTGGCGTAAGTGTGAAGGTGGAGGGTATGGTGGCCCTGACCTAACTGGCGTAAGTGTGAAGGTGGAGGGTATGGTGGCCCTGACCCAACTGGCGTAAGTGTGAAGGTGGAGGGTATGGTGGCCCTGACCCAACTGGCGTAAGTGTGAAGGTGGAGGGTATGGTGGCCCTGACCCAACTGGCGTAAGTGTGAAGGTGGAGGGTATGGTGGCCCTGACCCAACTGGCGTAAGTGTGAAGGTGGAGGGTATGGTGGCCCTGACCCAACTGGCGTAAGTGTGAAGGTGGAGGGTATGGTGGCCCTGACCCAACTGGCGTAAGTGTGAAGGTGGAGGGTATGGTTTCCCTGACCCAACTGGCGTAAGTGTGAAGGTGGAGGGTATGGTGGCCCTGACCCAACTGGCGTAAGTGTGAAGGTGGAGGGTATGGTGGCCCTGACCCAACTGGCGTGAGGTGTGAAGGTGGAGGGTATGGTTTCCCTGACCCAACTGGCGTAAGTGTGAAGGTGGAGGGTATGGTGGCCCTGACCCAACTGGCGTAAGTGTGAAGGTGGAGGGTATGGTAGCCCTGACCCAACTGGCGTGAGGTGTGAAGGTGGAGGGTATGGTGGCCCTGACCCAACTGGCGTGAGGTGTGAAGGTGGAGGGTATGGTGGCCCTGACCCAACTGGCGTAAGTCTGAAGGTGGAGGGTATGGTGGCCCTGACCCAACTGGCGTAAGTGTGAAGGTGGAGGGTATGGTGGCCCTGACCTAACTGGCGTAAGTGTGAAGGTGGAGGGTATGGTGGCCCTGACCCAACTGGCGTAAGTGTGAAGGTGGAGGGTATGGTGGCCCTGACCCAACTGGCGTAAGTGTGAAGGTGGAGGGTATGGTGGCCCTGACCCAACTGGCGTAAGTGTGAAGGTGGAGGGTATGGTGGCCCTGACCCAACTGGCGTAAGTGTGAAGGTGGAGGGTATGGTGGCCCTGACCCAACTGGCGTAAGTGTGAAGGTGGAGGGTATGGTGGCCCTGACCCAACTGGCGTAAGTCTGAAGGTGGAGGGTATGGTGGCCCTGACCCAACTGGCGTAAGTGTGAAGGTGGAGGGTATGGTGGCCCTGACCCAACTGGCGTAAGTGTGAAGGTGGAGGGTATGGTGGCCCTGACCCAACTGGCGTAAGTCTGAAGGTGGAGGGTATGGTTTCCCTGACCCAACTGGCGTAAGTGTGAAGGTGGAGGGTATGGTGGCCCTGACCCAACTGGCGTAAGTGTGAAGGTGGAGGGTATGGTGGCCCTGACCCAACTGGCGTAAGTGTGAAGGTGGAGGGTATGGTGGCCCTGACCCAACTGGCGTAAGTGTGAAGGTGGAGGGTATGGTGGCCCTGACCCAACTGGCGTAAGTGTGAAGGTGGAGGGTATGGTGGCCCTGACCCAACTGGCGTAAGTGTGAAGGTGGAGGGTATGGTGGCCCTGACCCAACTGGCGTAAGTCTGAAGGTGGAGGGTATGGTTTCCCTGACCCAACTGGCGTAAGTGTGAAGGTGGAGGGTATGGTGGCCCTGACCCAACTGGCGTAAGTGTGAAGGTGGAGGGTATGGTGGCCCTGACCCAACTGGCGTAAGTGTGAAGGTGGAGGGTATGGTGGCCCTGACCCAACTGGCGTAAGTGTGAAGGTGGAGGGTATGGTGGCCCTGACCCAACTGGCGTAAGTGTGAAGGTGGAGGGTATGGTGGCCCTGACCCAACTGGCGTAAGTGTGAAGGTGGAGGGTATGGTGGCCCTGACCCAACTGGCGTAAGTGTGAAGGTGGAGGGTATGGTGGCCCTGACCCAACTGGCGTAAGTCTGAAGGTGGAGGGTATGGTTTCCCTGACCCAACTGGCGTAAGTGTGAAGGTGGAGGGTATGGTGGCCCTGACCCAACTGGCGTAAGTGTGAAGGTGGAGGGTATGGTGGCCCTGACCCAACTGGCGTAAGTGTGAAGGTGGAGGGTATGGTGGCCCTGACCCAACTGGCGTAAGTGTGAAGGTGGAGGGTATGGTGGCCCTGACCCAACTGGCGTAAGTGTGAAGGTGGAGGGTATGGTGGCCCTGACCCAACTGGCGTAAGTGTGAAGGTGGAGGGTATGGTGGCCCTGACCCAACTGGCGTAAGTGTGAAGGTGGAGGGTATGGTGGCCCTGACCCAACTGGCGTAAGTGTGAAGGTGGAGGGTATGGTGGCCCTGACCCAACTGGCGTAAGTGTGAAGGTGGAGGGTATGGTGGCCCTGACCCAACTGGCGTAAGTGTGAAGGTGGAGGGTATGGTGGCCCTGACCCAACTGGCGTAAGTGTGAAGGTGGAGGGTATGGTGGCCCTGACCCAACTGGCGTAAGTGTGAAGGTGGAGGGTATGGTGGCCCTGACCCAACTGGCGTAAGTCTGAAGGTGGAGGGTATGGTTTCCCTGACCCAACTGGCGTAAGTGTGAAGGTGGAGGGTATGGTGGCCCTGACCCAACTGGCGTAAGTGTGAAGGTGGAGGGTATGGTGGCCCTGACCCAACTGGCGTAAGTGTGAAGGTGGAGGGTATGGTGGCCCTGACCCAACTGGCGTAAGTGTGAAGGTGGAGGGTATGGTGGCCCTGACCCAACTGGCGTAAGTGTGAAGGTGGAGGGTATGGTGGCCCTGACCCAACTGGCGTAAGTGTGAAGGTGGAGGGTATGGTGGCCCTGACCCAACTGGCGTAAGTGTGAAGGTGGAGGGTATGGTGGCCCTGACCCAACTGGCGTAAGTGTGAAGGTGGAGGGTATGGTGGCCCTGACCCAACTGGCGTAAGTGTGAAGGTGGAGGGTATGGTGGCCCTGACCCAACTGGCGTAAGTCTGAAGGTGGAGGGTATGGTGGCCCTGACCCAACTGGCGTAAGTGTGAAGGTGGAGGGTATGGTGGCCCTGACCCAACTGGCGTAAGTGTGAAGGTGGAGGGTATGGTGGCCCTGACCCAACTGGCGTAAGTCTGAAGGTGGAGGGTATGGTGGCCCTGACCCAACTGGCGTAAGTCTGAAGGTGGAGGGTATGGTGGCCCTGACCCAACTGGCGTAAGTGTGAAGGTGGAGGGTATGGTAGCCCTGACCCAACTGGCGTAAGTGTGAAGGTGGAGGGTATGGTGGCCCTGACCCAACTGGCGTAAGTGTGAAGGTGGAGGGTATGGTGGCCCTGACCCAACTGGCGTAAGTGTGAAGGTGGAGGGTATGGTGGCCCTGACCCAACTGGCGTAAGTGTGAAGGTGGAGGGTATGGTGGCCCTGACCCAACTGGCGTAAGTGTGAAGGTGGAGGGTATGGTGGCCCTGACCCAACTGGCGTAAGTGTGAAGGTGGAGGGTATGGTGGCCCTGACCCAACTGGCGTAAGTGTGAAGGTGGAGGGTATGGTGGCCCTGACCCAACTGGCGTAAGTGTGAAGGTGGAGGGTATGGTGGCCCTGACCCAACTGGCGTAAGTGTGAAGGTGGAGGGTATGGTGGCCCTGACCCAACTGGCGTAAGTCTGAAGGTGGAGGGTATGGTGGCCCTGACCCAACTGGCGTAAGTGTGAAGGTGGAGGGTATGGTAGCCCTGACCCAACTGGCGTAAGTGTGAAGGTGGAGGGTATGGTGGCCCTGACCCAACTGGCGTAAGTGTGAAGGTGGAGGGTATGGTAGCCCTGACCCAACTGGCGTGAGGTGTGAATGGCGTATAGTGTTGTAAACACTATATATTATAAGTGTTGCTGTAAATACAAAAATAGTGCGATTTTAAGTATGAGTTATGTGTCGCCTAATTTCTTGACGGTTTATGGATGTTGCTATGACAGAGAATTGCCCTTCACGCTTCAGGGAGGACTGGTTTGGCGCCTTATACTCCTTCGCCGACAACAAGAAGAAATCCAACTTGGTGCTCTCTGTCTTTGAACCAGGTGAGAGTTGTTGTGTGACATCTAGAACTTCGCTGATACCTGTCATAGTATACTGTGTGATATTGACATTGATATATGACATTGTCCAGAAAGATAAAGAAACAATGGCGATGGTGAGGATTTTCAATTCGGCTCCGAATTTCGTAGAAACCACGCGGAGCAGTGGGGCTGGTGGAATCACCCATGTGTGACATATAGAGCTGCTCTCTTGCCGGTAATCTTCTCGACGTACCGTTATTATACTGTTATCTCACTACATGGAAGCTCCATTTATCAGTGTCGTTAAGTACGGAATGGCCCACTAGAGGGCGACACTGTATTGGTGCTATGCCGGTAGGTACCGTCCGTCAGAATTGGGCGAAAGCAACGACCATCTCGGGGTAGCAAGCGACCAGCTATGTTCAGAACATGCTAGAGAACTAAAAATTTATGACATGTAGTTCTTACCATTGTTACTGCTGGATAAGATACAATTTCACTGGATTCAAAGTGTTGTTTCGCAAATTGCCCCACACTGCAGGCGTTGACGTGATAACTTGGCTGGGCTGCCTCAACCACCTGGCTCCCATCGACGACTTCGCCACGCCCCCTTACGGCGAAGACGACAACAAGACGCCCTTCCCCGTCAAACCCCTGGATCGCCGCAGCTACGCCCAGAACTGTGTCGTCTGGATCAGGCAGGCGGGACTGCAGGTAGGAGGACGCCGCCTTCTGGATGCCAAGTGCCAAAGTCGACATGTGTCCGCCCAGCCATTTATACGGGGCCGGCGCGACAGCTCAGTGGGCTAGAGCGCTCGCATTGAGTGCTTTGGTCACCTGAGAGCCTAACGGCACGTGGGTCGGTGGTTCGAGCCCCGCTGTGGTCATGTCTGTGTGGTCGCAGTATAAAGATTTCATGTCTTTCTTCGTAAGAGTAGGGGGTTACCCCCGGGGACATGGCTCCACCCTCCCTTCCTTCTCCCATTGACGCGATATGACCAAAAGTGGTTAAAGCGTCCTGAATAACCAACCAACCAACCAGCCATTTATACGTATAATAATTGTCAATCAAATGTTTAGCGGCTTCCTTACTGTGCTATCCTTTCAACATTATTATTTCAATATAGTCGTCCCGTATGGCATATTAGTTTTATTATGATTATTATGATTAAGCTTATTTTTATTATTATTTGGATGATTATGATTATAATAATTATTATTTGTTAGTATTAGATCTATACAGATGCAACTGTCGCTTCGTTTACAAGTTACGAAGATGAAAGCAATTTGTAATCCACTCGATTTGTATAGATATACGTTCTCTCCCATTTGTGAAAACGATGTCTTTTTTATATATTTGTTTTAGGCTGACATTCAGAAGATTTTGAGGAACGCAAGAAAGTTACCAGAGAAGCAACAACATTTCTACAAGGTAGATTGTTATAACTCACTCACTGACGGACAGGGACGCACATGAGACGCACACGTGACACACGAGTAACGCACACGTGACGCACGCGTGACGCACATGTGATCATATGGCAGCGGAAAGTGCGTTTCTAGTATTTCCTCTTGGGGGAAACAATCTCTTGCTTACGTGAACAAGATTTGCTGTTGACACAAGCACAGCGCTGGACTAGCCTTAGTTTTATGGCGGTAGGACGGGTACACGTCTGAACAGGTGTTGTCCGACTTCTAGCTGTCCTACAACCAACGAACAGCTGGAGTAAATTCAAGGCTGACAGACTTCGCAGCCATGTCGCCAAGTATGCACCATTCAGTTATTGATTTCATGATTTGTTTGATTTGCAGGAGTTGAACCGGCTTAAGAGAGCGGCGCTGTCCTTTGGTTTCCACGAGCTGCTGGACACGGTGGCCCAGCTGTTACAGAGGGAGTGCTCCATGTTGCCTGGTAACGCACACCCAGACGCCTCCTTACAGCTGGCCCACGCGGCCTCCGCTCTGACGTCAGACGCCGCTCGGGAGGTGACCTCCACGATCGCACCGATGAGGACTCACTTCTCGGGCGAGTGAGGAAGGCGAGACGATATCGTGTGAAACCACCGTTAAAGTTAACGCTCTGTAGGATCCCGGCGTTCATCGAGGAAAGCGGCGCTCAGAACACTTTAACACTACGCGAATAGGGTGACGTCATATCCAAATTCACGATGCTCGTCCTCAGAAATTATTAAGGATCACGAGTTGTGACGCCATATCTAAGTTCAGGAGTTGTGACGTCATACATATGTTGAGGAGCTGTGACGTCATATTCGAGTTGACCAATTGTGACGCCTTATCCAAATGCTCCGTGTAAGTCTTCGGATATTGATAAGCCTGACATCTGGCGTGACGTCATACAACAAGAGGCTGCATGCGGTCCGTGAGGAGACACCGACGTCTGGCCTATGGCGTGACGTCACATCGACAGACATCCCCAGGTGCAGTGACCCATGACCGCGTGCGGGGCGGGCGGCGCCCTGTTGCCTGGAGTGCGAACCCCTCGGGCGGCCCCGTGGACCAGGTCCGGAGGCCGTGGGAAGGCGACGTCAGTGGGACACGTGACGTCTTCAGGGTCCCTGTAAGCCGGCAAGTGGTGTCCCCAAGCTGGGGAAGAGGGCTCGGTCAAGGTCAAGGGAAGGGACGCGCCAAGCCAATAAAGTTGTGACAGATATCCATCTGGTTCTGTTATAATTTGTACAACCATGATAGTCATCTTGTTGCGTTGTAAATTGCGTTGGTTTAAAGTATTTGCGCCATGGCGTAAATAATATCCGATTGGCAAATGCATATGAAAGATAAATATCTTACCAATAATTTGATACCCTTCTGCTATTTTTCAAACACGTACTCCTGCCGAACGACCTCTTCAATGAGCACCTCCCATTTATTACGGGCATCGCGAATTAGCAAGAAATGCCTAAAATGCTTCGCAGGCAACGAAGATGGAAGTTGTTTAACTTTCTTTTCTTGGCCACAATATGTAGTCCACGTTTCACAGCCATACAGCAGGCTACTTACAACACACGCCCTCTAGATTAACATTTTGGTGCGAATGGTTAGTTTTGAATTTTTCCAAGCACGTTTGTTTAACCTGCCAAAGGTGGTGGCTGCCTTCCCAATGCGAGTATTGATTTCTTCGTCCAGGGAAAAATTATCCGTGACTGGTACATTTTATGGTGGCCCTGACTCAACTGGCGTAAGTCTGCAGGTGGAGGGTATGATGACATGTTAGGCATTTCTTGGCAAGACAAGGCAACAAATGCCGACGTGTTAGCCAGGGCCAACCTACCGAGCATTCTTGCTCTTGTGAAACAACGACGTCTTCGTTGGCTTGGAAAGGTTCATCGAATGCAAGATGAACGCATTCCAAAGGATGTGCTCTACGGTGAGCTTGCCGATGGCAAAAGGCCAACTGGACGGCCAAAGCTCAGGTTTAAGGAGGTTTCCAAGCGTGACATAAAGCTTTCGGCATCGATACAAATTCTTGGGAGGACCTAGCATTCGAAAAGAGGGAATGGTCACGTGTCGTGCGTGAGGGAATGGCCCACCACGACGGGCTCTGGTTTGACAAACTGGACTTGAAACGCCAATCTAGGCACCCAGTGAGTATAAACCAAGACCTATTGACAGGTCATCGATGCGACTACTGCAGGAAGCTCTGTCGGTCACAGATAGGATTGTTCAGTCATAGGCGCAGATGCCGCGACGCAAATCGTTATCACTTGAAATCTGACAAAGCTGCAAAATCCATCGTCTTTCGTAGACGGACGGATGCCAACACCGCGAATTAGCATCAGCGCGCGTGACGTCAAAGGGAAACCCAATATGGCTACATGGCTGTACATAGTTCTTGCGGGTTCTATTTCCGGTTTGAGTGCTGGGAACCGGCCGGCTGCGCGGTTTGTGCGTGAAGAATCGAGTGGGTGTGAACATATTTTTGTTTGCTTTGGTCCAGACATTCCTAAGTATAGATTTTAATATATTTAAAGGTAAGACATTAATCTCCATGATACATGTTTTATCCGTTGGAAGCGTTGGAATATCAGCGATGTTAACATTTCCACCAAAAAACAACATGGTCCTCGCCTGATCAATGGGCCAGCCATAGATACCGCGCGCAGACATACGATTCTTGATGATTATTACGTCATACGACAGGGAAAAGCCGACACAGCACATTAGCTCGCCCGACACTGACGGTCACTCATAGAATAGCCGCATTTTGGTTTATCATCTGTCTAACCGCTCCTATATTACATAAACCTACTCGGATGGTTATCATACTGATCTACCCATTAAATTCAGTGGTTTGTTGTGGATCCAAGGACAGCTTTAGCCAATTGTTTGTGTGAAGTGAGTGAAGGCCGACAACCGGAAGGTAGGCAGCACGTACAGGCCGTTGGATGCTATAGCATTGACGTATTTTTATTTGTTGTGGACAATACCAACGAAATAATTATCCCTAATTTGGAAATAGCAGCACAATCTAAATAGTGTGAAATATTGATAAATAAAGGATAATTATTGCGCATCCATATTAATTCTACGGGTTTTCCCCACATACTTCAGGAGCATCGTCGACCAGATTTTAAAATCCTGATGCGGGACTGCTCTGGACCCCACTTATAAATAATTAAACAGTACAAACATCGACTAAAATTGATTTATTAACCACTGTAGCGGACTTAGAAATACAGTACTCAATATACTAGCAAGACCACACATCTGCAAAACTCTTACGCAGTCTATAAAATGAGTACCAGTCTTAAATAAGCATACAAAATATACGGACTTCCTGCAGCTAAAATCATCGCAAGATGCCAAACTCTGTAAAATGGGTAAGATTCTTGAATAAGGTAGATAACTATACAAAACGGCTTCACCTAAAACCGCCATCACATGGCACGACAGAAACACTCCTTTAATTTTGATATCGGCTCTTCGTTTGGCACCGTCAACACACCAATAGGTCTCGCTCGCGTGAAGCTTGTCACACTGGGGTGCTATATAAGCAGCTTGGCCGTGTCATGCGGACATTGTTCGTTGGTAACGCAGCAGTTAATCCCATTATAAACGACGTTGATTAGTGTGCTCTAAAAAGAAACCGTGAAGTCAACAGTGGAGAAAATGCCTTCCACACTTACTTTACCGCAATGGTATCTAATACCAAACGTTCAACTGCGAAATGACAAAAAAAATCGATGTACATTACTTAGTATCAACATATCTTAACCAAGGGAGCCTGAAGAATAAACCTGAAGAAAACGATAAAGAGTTAATGGTAATAATAAGAACAGGACGCCAAGGTCACAAAGGTGCCAAGGTCAGGCGGATCCAACACAGGTATCACCGAGGTCGAACGCTTAGTTAAATTCATATTTGATAATCCAAACAAAAAGTAAAAGAGCGCCACCTACATTAGACATCACGTGACTAATGACATGCTTTCCGATTGTCTAAGACCTGTTGACGAGAACTGATAAACTAAAGACTGGGAATTCACTCAACAGTAAATTGAATAAAATACTTCAGTGTTAATTTCATACGTGTAAATAGTTGCACCAGAAGCGTGAGACTCAACCTATCTATCAGAAGAAAAGCGTCAAAAAGACTTGGAGAAGGTAGTTGACATTTATAAAGTGATAAAACATGTTATAAACTAGAAGATATGTCTCGCATATTGATAAAACCTCCAACTCAAAAGTACGTCAAATAAACATTTGTGCACTATGTTTAAAAACGAACGTTGCCGATATGTGTGTCTACATTGTAACTTCTATCTACTAAGTCAATTTCTGAACGCTAGTTGGCAAGTATTCACAAGAAAACATGTAATTACACTTCTACTGGTAGAAACAACACCACCGTAGTCACCAACTCAACAACAACGGAACAAATACATCTTTTAAAAGTATTGCAATCGAAACATATTTTTCTGTTAATAAAAGCGGAATGACTAAATCTTCAGAAAGTCTTCACAATAAACTCGATTTCCTGGTGCCAAAGGGAAGCATTGGGTAAGTGGCGAAGTTTCACAAGTACGACAACGATACGAAATACTTCATACACTAAACAATCTAAGACACATTTTTATATTAATACAATGTATACGTAATCCAATACATTTATGCTACTTAGCAATTTATAACTCTGTTTCGTTTCAAAATGTTCGCAGTACGAGGACTCGTCTTGTGTATAAACCTGTGGCAGGCACGGGGATTCCCTTTTGTGTGCCTCACGTCGCCAGTACACACCTCACTGACGCTCGCCCACGTGACTCAACTCGACTAAATGCTCGGATCCCATGACAACCCTGCCACTCCAGAGGAATGCTAACAACGCAGGTGTGGCTTTCGCTTGTCGCTTTCGCTTGTCGCTTTCGCTTGCCGCTTTTAATTGTCGCTTTCGCTTGTCGCTTTCGATTGTCGCTTTCAATTGTCGCTTTCACATATCACCTTCACTTGTCGCTTTCACATATCACCTTCACTTGTCGCTTTCATGCGAAACCTTATACCTTGACACACAGACTAAGAACAGAACCTGATGTCCCGCGACTGCCTTCCCTTCCGCGGACTGACAGACACCGACCCGTACCACCCCCTATCTACCGCACACTTCCTGTATGCGTCCTCTGTGAAACAACCGCCGCTAACAAGACAGACCCCTCACTTCACGTTCACCATTCATAGCAACAACCTACCAAATATAGTGTATAAGCATGTAACGGACCGTAGATAATGCCAGTGTCACGATAATAGCAGCTATAGGTTTATCCCGGTGCCCGTGCTCTCCATGGTAACGTGCGACACAGCAACCCAACATATAATACCCCAATAATATGACCTTGGCCTTAGTATGTACTTGTGACACAAACAACCGACAAGGAGGACTTGTGTACATACATACTTTCTGTTTTTTGTCTCCCCGTCAGTTGTCGATATCACCCGGCCGATTAGCTCACACCACCATTGCCCCGCGTTATGTATCGCAGACCGCTCCCGTCACAGTAACCAGTATTATTACATATAACATATCAATGCCAATGCGACCCTAGTCGACCCCGCGGGCTGATATTTCTAGATTTATCTAACTGTGTGACAGCCTGCGGGAGCTCTCCCCCCCCCCCCTGCCCCTCTCTCTCCCCTCCAGTCGCTGCTGCCCTCTCCCTCGCATTCTCTTCAAAGGTCTCGCACCTTCTTATCGCACTTCTTGCGCCTTTTCTTCAGTTTCTTCTCGACGGCCTTGGAGTTGGGCATCAGTGTGACATCCTCATCCAGACGGAGACTCTCGGCCTCCAGGATCTCGGAACTGCCAACCACCGCCAGAACGTTCTTCGTGGAGCCTGTGACAGAGACATCATCGCCATATGAGACCCCTAAGTAATTGATTGGTTGATCGGTTGGTCCAGCGGAAACGATTCAAACAACAAGATATATCCATGGTAAGATTTCGAGAGCAGGATGGGTTTATCGCAGCACAAGTCTTCAATGTATTATAGCTGGAACCAAGGCGAGGTAACTGGTCTGGTATATTGTCAAAAGTTGCTAATTTGTTCAGGTCATACAAGAGCATACATGGTGTAAGTTACAGGGCGTGATTGGTGGTTTTTGCATTGCGACCTATCGTACCGTATACATATGGTCTTAATTAGAGTGAAATATCTGTGGCCGTCTAGCTCACGTATTACTCACGTCTAGCATTCACAAAATAGACACTCCATCTTGGCGTGAACCATGATTGCAGGCTGGCTCACATGCCAGCCACGCCCGGCATTCACACAATGATCACTATCTTAGCGCGTTATATGACCAGAATAAAGACCCCATATTTTTCGTCGCAAAGACTACGGGATTACTCCCGGAGACATGGCTCTTTCTATTTTAACCCTTCCCATTCCATATATGACGTACTGATGCTAGAGCGTCCTATATAAAGGAACCCACTAGGAGCGAGTCCCCCGGACTGACCGTCAATGATGGGGCACTCGCAGTCAGAGTCCATCTCGGGTTGCACGTCGATATCGAGCTTCGTCCGCTTGGCGGCGCGCAGGTCGTAATAAACGCGGAACTTTCCCTTTCCACGACGCCGCAACTTGTACACTAAACAACAAAAACATCAACTAGGTAAGTGAGTAGCTGCCCAGTAATGGTGAACACTACAGGTACGCACACAATGCCAGGACTGCAGTATTCTCGCTGTACACAAGGGTCACATCACAGAGATACATAGGGGGATAGTTTATCGCAACTTTAACGTCACGCGCAAAACATGCGGCTGCTTTTTTCCACTTCCGAAGTAAACAATATCACAGAAAAGCCAAATGTTCTGCTTTCCTAATACGAAGAGTCTGCATCACCGAAATATTAATGTTAAACTTTGAAATCCGGTAAAAAAAGTTACCTGATGACAACAATCAAAAGCCTATGTATCAGTGACATGTAAATATTGGTAGTAACTGAACTCAGGAAATAACCTTTTGCTACGTGACTTAACAACCGACCACGTGACTCACCGTGAGAGGCGTCACAGTAGAGGTCATCCAGGTCATCGGGAACTTCCGCCAGACAGCGAGGGCAGCTGCTGAAGACCTGCGATAACATTGGAGTGATAACTTATACGATACGATGCCATACCTAAACTGTCTGCTGATCAACACGAATTTATTCCAGGACGAATTCAAGTTATATATCACACACATAAAATACCACACATTTTAAATATCATACACACAAAATATCTCACATTTTAAATATATCAAATATCTCACATTTTAAATAGCGCACATGTTAGACATACACAAAATATCTCACATTTTAAAAATCATACACACAATATATATCACATTTTAAATATCTCATAATTGGAAAAATCACACACTTAAAATATATCACTTTTCAAAATTTATCGTACACGTTATATATATATGGCAGACATATATAAGCCATGGCACACAAATACAGCACGGCTATTACGTAATGTTCACAATGTCTAGCCTCTTCCGCAGCTGTCGGCTTCAATAGGGGTTTGTGAAGCAGACTAACACATTATTTATGTAATTTAATAACCCGTATTTACAAAATGGCGCAACGAATTATACTTTAGCTGATAGGATGCCACTGGTGGGGGGGGCAGGGGACGGGGGGCAGGGGGCGGGGGGCAGGGGGCGGGGGGCAGGGGACGGGGGTGCAGGGCTCTCACCTCGACTAGGGGTGGGTCCACGGTATCGTTGCGGAAGTCTGTCCGTAACGGGCCGACCTGACCCCCCTCCACATGGTCTCCCTCGTTGTCGTCGTCATGTCTGCCCCAGTTCTTGGGGGGTCTGACGGGCTGTCGGACCTGGACCACGCCTCCCTGGTCGAACCCATCCGGTGGGTTGAGGGGAATCTCCTCCTTCGTGCCGCAGATCGTCGGCAGGTTGTACATCCTGTACACGTGGCTGTTGGCTGTAACAAGTTAGTTTTACATCTTGTACACGTGGCTGTTGGCTGTAACAAGTTAGTTTTACATCCTGTACACGTGGCTGTTGGCTGTAACAAGTAAGATTTACAATCTGTACACGGGGCTGTTGGCTGTAACAAATTAGTTTTACATCTTGTACACGTGGCTGTTGGCTGTAACAAGTTAGTTTTACATCCTGTACACGTGGCTGTTGGCTGTAACAAGTAAGATTTACAACCTGTACACGTGGCTGTTGGCTGTAACAAGTTAGTTTTACATCTTGTACACGTGGCTGTTGGCTGTAACAAGTTAGTTTTACATCCTGTACACGTGGCTGTTGGCTGTAACAAGTAAGGTTTACATCCTGTACACGTGGCTGTTGGCTGTAACAAGTTAGATTTACATCTAGTACACGTGGCTGTTGGCTGTAACAAGTAAGGTTTACATCCTGTACACGTGGCTGTTGGCTGTAACAAGTAAGGTTTACATCCTGTACACGTGGCTGTTGGCTGTAACAAGTAAGGTTTACATCTTTACACGTGGCTGTTGGCTGTAACAAGTTAGTTTTACATCCTGTACACGTGGCTGTAACAAGTAAGGTTTACATCTAGTACACGTGGCTGTTGGCTGTAACAAGTAAGGTTTACATCTTGTACACGTGGCTGTAGGATGTAACAAGTAAAGTTTACATCTTTACACGTGACTACACGTGGCTGTTGGCTGTAACAAGTAAGGTCTACATCCTGTACACGTGGCTGTTGGCTGTAACAAGTAAGGTCTACATCTTGTACACGTGGCTGTTGGCTGTAACAAGTTAGGTTTACATCTTGTACACGTGACTACACGTGGCTGTTGGCTGTAACAAGTAAGGTTTACATCTTGTACACGTGACTACACGTGGCTGTTGGCTGTAACAAGTTAGGTTCACATCCTGTACACGTGGCTGTAGGCTGTAACAAGTTAGATTTACATCTTGTACACGTGACTACACGTGGCTGTTGGCTGTAACAAGTTAGGTTTACATCCTGTACACGTGGCTGTTGGCTGTAACAAGTTAGGTTTACATCTTGTACACGTGGCTGTTGGCTGTAACAAGTTAGGTTTACATCCTGTACACGTGGCTGTAGGTTGTAACAAGTTATTTAAGGATAGAAATAAAGTTACTGATGTAAAGTTATAATTAACATTAATCTGTAAATGGACATATGGGGGAGGGGCCTGAGAATGACAGACCTTTATCATAGGGGGAGGGGCCTGAGAATGACAGACCTTTATCATAGGGGGAGGGGCCTGAGAATGACAGACCTTTATCATAGGGGGAGGGGCCTGAGAATGACAGACCTTTATCATAGTAGTCGTAGATGAGAACGACTTTCTCCTTGGGGTCCCGGGTCTCTTGTTCCTGGTGGACCTCGAACGACAGACACTTCTCCGTGCGGTCCATCTGCGACAACACAGCGAGAAATACCGAGATTATGACGAGAAATATTAGTCTGTTAGGCCACCATTGGATACATTGTATACAAGCCTCCCGGGACTGTGCGATGGTGTTGGATTAAACACGCCCCAGGTGCTGGGATTCAAACCTGGTAATCTGTTAATATGCGTCTACTAACGATATCTTTTCGTCCAATAATTGATATTTTCGTCTAATAACAAGATACAGTACTTTCGCCTATTAAAAATATACAGTACTTTCGTCTATTAACAATATATATTTGTCTGCTAACAATGCATATATAAGACCTAATTATAATACACATGATATCCCATATAATTTACAAGAGGTGGGGGGGAGGGATGGCAGGCGATATTAACATGGTCCTGCTATCTTTGTGGCAGTTGCACCAGTGGGGGGGGGGGGGGCGCGAACCCCTGGTACGATGGCTGGCCTGGTAGAGCTAACTCGACAAACCAGACCAAAAGCCGTACATCCACCAAGCAGGCCCGGAGTGGGCTAGAGCCCCCAGGTGGGGGGAGGGGGGGGGGTGCTACAGACTTCAATAGGTGCCTCCATAATGTTAAATTCCGCAGCGTCCGGTGGCTAGGGGCCCGCGGGGTGCAGATTGGCACTCACCTCGTCAAAGTAGAAGTTGACTCCGGCTGAGCTGGTTGACCCGTCCATCAGGTCGTATCTTTTCAGACCCAGCGATGTGTCCTGGCGTAACTGTCAACAAACAAAGGGAAGGGGTTGGTGTGAGGGGAGGTTCAGACTTTACCCTTTACGGTCACAGGACACCTCGATGACGTCAGCAAGGGATACCCGATGCCAGCGCACCACTCCTGTGCCTGTGCCAAGTTGTGAATATCTTTCATCTCTCGGTCGTCACACCCGTTACCTCGCGTGCTCCAGGTCATTGGGAGCAACCATCAATGCCGTTAGTGCGGGAGGGGGGGTTTAGCCCGAAGTCGTTCGCACGGTGGGGGGCGCGAAACTCTAAACTCTGGCTGGTCTGCCAGAGCTCATGTTAACGCCCTACCCATCAGACCATTACTTTGGCGGCATCACGCTACAGTCCCACGCCATGCCGCCGCATGGTCTTGCTTTTATTCCATGGAACAAGACTCGTTGAACAATGTACCATCGCAATGTTGTAGCCTGAATGCGAACCACGCTGTCAGTATTTTATAACATAAATCCAGAACTGAGAACTGCAAATACATGACCTATAAATGAACGGTCTAAGACTGACAAAAATAGAATGAAAGGTCTAAGACGAACAAAAGTTTAATTAACGGTCTAAGACGAACAAAAGTAAAATTAACTGTCTAAGACGAACAAAAGTAAAATTAACTGTCTAAGACGAACAAAAGTAAAATTAACTGTCTAAGACGAACAAAAGTAAAATTAACTGTCTAAGACGAACAAAAGTAAAATTAACTGTCTAAGACGAACAAAAGTAAAATTAACTGTCTAAGACGAACAAAAGTTAAATTAACTGTCTAAGACGAACAAAAGTAAAATTAACTGTCTAAGACGAACAAAAGTAAAATTAACTGTCTAAGACGAACAAAAGTAAAATTAACTGTCTAAGACGAACCAAAGTACTCCTCGTACTTCAAGCAGTTTTGGCATTCAAAGGTTGACTAAAAGTGGCGCCCTCTGACCTTGTCCAGAGATTCCTTGACAGGGACCCAGCCTGTGACCATCTTCACTTCAATGACCGCCATGTCAGTAGCCAGGCGATTACCAGTGTATCTGAAACAAGGTCACATGGTATCGGGTTTATAAATGAGGTCGTACAGCACTATATGATGACGTATTTAATCAATCAACAATATCAATTCCATCCATACATTCAGCATTGAGTTACACATCCTTCACGCTCACTCTCACTGTAAGCGTTTCACATTGTTTCATAAGAGTCGCGAAACATTTAAATACGCATAGCGCTTTATCTGGCCGCTAGATGGCCCCACCTGGCACAGACGTTGATGACTCGCCGCTCGCAGTGACTCGTTCTGGCACTCCGCACCTCCAGGGAGAAGGCTGGTACCGGGTTGCTGTTGTCCTCTTCCACGTGGTACTTCATAGTCGTCTGAAGATACACGGTTTAGTTTCCATGACAACTACAGTACGTTTATATTAACCACGTGGTACTTCGTAGTCGTCTGAAGCTGTAGGATTCGGTTTCCATGACAACTACGTCTATATGATCCACGTCGTCTTTGTCGTCCGAAGGGTTCCGTTTCCATGACAATGGTAGTATCATTGATATTAAACACGTGGCAGTTATCCTCATGTTCTAAAGATACAGGATATTACGTATTGAAACATGCCTCTCTGGGCACGCTCGGTAAACCGAAGTCGCTCGGTAAACCGGAGTCGCTCGGTAAACCGGAGAGACTCCGGTTTATCGAGCGTGCCCAGAGAGGCATGTTTCAGGGCTACTCCAGCCCTACCTGTATGAAGACGCAGCCTTGGCCTGTGGTGGTGAAGGCCAGCTTGTTGGGCAGGACGATCTCCTGTCTCTGCAGCAGCAGCTTGTTGCCGGGGTCCACTTGGAAGCTGCGGTGGAGGCCACTGCCACGGACCTCCACTGAGAGATTTGTCCCCGTGCTGTAGATCAGGCTGGCGAACTTGGCGAGGGCCTGCAGGGCCACCACGGTGTCCTGGAACAGAAGGGGGGTCAGAGAGGGGGGTTAGCCTAGGACTGGCGAACTTGGCGAGGGCCTGCAGGGCCACCACGGTGTCCTGGAACAGAAGGGGGGTCAGAGAGGGGGGTTAGCCTAGGACTGGCGAACTTGGCGAGGGCCTGCAGGGCCACCACGGTGTCCTGGAACAGAAGGGGGGTCAGAGAGGGGGGTTAGCCTAGGACTGGCGAACTTGGCGAGGGCCTGCAGGGCCACCACGGTGTCCTGGAACAGAAGGGGGGTCAGAGAGGGGGGTTAGCCTAGGACTGGCGAACTTGGCGAGGGCCTGCAGGGCCACCACGGTGTCCTGGAACAGAAGGGGGGTCAGAGAGGGGGGTTAGCCTAGGACTGGCGAACTTGGCGAGGGCCTGCAGGGCCACCACGGTGTCCTGGAACAGAAGGGGGGTCAGAGAGGGGGGTTAGCCTAGGACTGGCGAACTTGGCGAGGGCCTGCAGGGCCACCACGGTGTCCTGGAACAGAAGGGGGGTCAGAGAGGGGGGTTAGCCTAGGACTGGCGAACTTGGCGAGGGCCTGCAGGGCCACCACGGTGTCCTGGAACAGAAGGGGGGTCAGAGAGGGGGGTTAGCCTAGGACTGGCGAACTTGGCGAGGGCCTGCAGGGCCACCACGGTGTCCTGGAACAGAAGGGGGGTCAGAGAGGGGGGTTAGCCTAGGACTGGCGAACTTGGCGAGGGCCTGCAGGGCCACCACGGTGTCCTGGAACAGAAGGGGTGTACACATAGTACCTACATGTATAGACATAGTACCTAAATGTGTACACATAGTACCTAAATGTGTACACATAGTACCTAAATGTGTACACATAGTACATACATGTGTACACATAGTACCTAAATGTGTACACATAGTACCTAAATGTGTACACATAGTACCTAATCGTCGAGCGTGCCGAGCTTCACCCACCTGAGTGGAGACGAATCCACCTTCGGCGTTCCTTTGTGACGTCATCCACTTAACGATGGGTCTGGCCGTGATGACGCTGGTGCTGCCCCCCTGTGACAGGAAGGCCATCAGAGCATACGCCGTCATTTCCACGTCGGCAGAGGGCGCTTGGTGTCTTCTCCAGCTGTCGTCGTCGGCGGTAGGGGGCTCGTCGGCGGTAGGGGGCGCGTTGGTGTCCGACTTGCTCCAGTACATGACGCCGCCTAGAGGCCGAGATTACAGCATTACAGCGATGACACGTGACTCTAAGTGACGTTACCCCAGGGTTGTCAGTTATTGGTGTACACCATAAATACATGTTGATCTAGTTGAACCTGTTACTAAAGTCGGATTTAGGCCGCTTCTGGGCGCCCAAGGGCTAAACTGGTCCAAGGAACTTCCCGGGATGATGGATGATGAACGGATGCAACATACCCCAGGTTATGTTCCCAGGGCCGGATTCTAACCCAGGACCTACTGATCTGCCGTCTAGTTAGTGCACTAGCCACTACACCAGGGAGTTGGTTGGATGGTTGGCATCCGTCCGTCTGCGTACGACGACGGATTTCCTATACTGTACGCGGCACAGCAATAAGAACTAGGTACGTACTGCTATACTTATCACACTGGTGATGCGTACCGTGTTCGTGGGCCATGCCTCTGAGTCGGTCGAGGGCGGGCGTGACGTAGGGGTTTCCCTCTCCCAGCATGCTGTAGGCGTAGGCCACCAGCGCCATGGTGTAGGAGTCGTCCCATGTCTGCATGTTGATACACTGAACAGCCTGCTCTACCACCGGGTCCTGGAACACACCACACATACACCGTGACTCACCGTGACAGGGGTGCGGGCACTGCGCGTGACTCACCGTGACAGGGGCGCGGGGCACTGCGCGTGACTCACCGTGACAGGGGTGCGGGCACTGCGCCTGACTCACCGTGACAGGGGTGCGGGCACACCGCGTGACTCACCGTGACAGGGGTGCGGGAGCTGCGCGTGACTCATCGTTACAGAGGTGCGGGCACTTCGCGTGACTCGCCGTGACAGGGGTGCGGGCACTGCGCGTGACTCACCGTGACAGGGGTGAGGGACACCGCGCGTGACTTACCGTGAGAGGGGTGCGGGCACTGCGCGTGACTCATGGTAACAAGGGTGCGGGATACTGCGCGTGACTCACCGTGACAGGGGTGAGGGACACTGCGCGTGACTCACCGTGACAGGGGTGCAGGCACACCGCGTGACTCACCGTGACAGGGGTGCGGGAGCTGCGCGTGACTCGCCGTGACAGGGGTGCGGGCACTGCGCGTGACTCACCGTGACAGGGGAGCGGGACACTGCGCGTGACTCACCGTGAGAGGGGTGCGGGCACTGCCCATGACTCACCGTGACAGGGGTGCCAGCCTCGAGGAGGGCGACTAGGACGAAGGCGGTGAGGGGCGCGGGGTTCTCGCCGGATGCCGACAGACCTCCCTTCATGTCACTGTGAATTACACGGCCAATCTGGGGAGGAGTAAATACAAAAATACATATATGCAAATATGGCGTCAGTGTCGACAAATATGACGTCATCGTCGACAAAATAAACAACAACACACTACATGTATATCTCATGTAACAATATCTGCGCTAAGCAGCCGTGTAAAAGACATGCAACACCTATCTGGAGCGACATACAACAGTACCACACGTAGGCCCCAAGCAGGATGGGGGCCCACTTTTCATGGTACATCTTTCTGTTCTGCCTCAAACTAAATCTGTTCGTACCACAGAAACTGGAATACCACAGAAACTGGAGTACCACAGAAACTGGAGTACCACAGAAACTGGAATACCACAGAAACTGGAATACCACAGAAACTGGAATACCACAGAAACTGGAATACCACAGAAACTGGAGTACCACAGAAACTGGAATACCACAGAAACTGGAGTACCACAGAAACTGGAATACCACAGAAACTGGAATCCTCGATTCGAAAACTGGGTCCTCGACTATACCTGCGGGAAGCAGCCATTTTCGAGCTGTCTGGAACGGATCCACTCAATGCTCATGTACAGGTCGTCGTCGCTGATGTAGATGAAGGGTCTGGCCTCGGCGAAGGACTTGACCACGAAGGCCGTGAGCCACATACTGCCTTCGGGATCAGAGGTACCGAAGGCGCTGAACGAACTGTCGAGATGGCGGTAGTTCAACTCGCGCTGGTAACCTAGCAACCATCACAATAGAAACACAAATGTGACGCCTGAGCACTGAGTGAACGGGTATGAGACATTGTTGTACATGTGGTTGTAGTGGAAGAAGAGGAGGCCGATCGTACCAGTGTGGTAACAAGTGTCCAAATGGAACGCCCATAAAACAGCCTCCGTGTAATACATTAAAAGTTGCAATAATAATACATAACAATAACAAATAACAAACAGATCGAACCGTATTTGTCGACATTTTATAGATGTACCTAACATGTTTCCTCTATTTCAATATTATGACATTTTACATCATGCATTACTTTAGATATGATAATATAAAATCCTAACCGGCAGTATAAGCTGAGCACATTGGACTTGACATGGTGGAATAAAAGCATACAGTACAAAGTTCATAATGTGTTCCATGCATGGTGAAATAAGGCATATTGGTGGTGCTGACCGGTTTTCATGAAGTTCAGTGACTTGGTCCTGATCTCGGTCGTCACTTGGTCGGTGCTCGTCAGGTACTGCATCACGAAGATGTTGGGTGCGAACAGGATCATGTTCTGTTCCCCGCACCCCGTCGGCATCCTCAGCAGACTGTCCAGGCCAGACAGCGAGGAGCCCATGACGTCACCTAGCGTAACCAAGGACAACGCGCGCGGTACACGCATTAAATCAGACGCCACAACGAGAAAGATTGTCCCAGCTGGTGACGAATGGTATTATGACGTATTATATAAAATGCCACGATTTTAATGCATGTTGGGTGTGTTTTATGCCATGTTTGTCCACATGAAGGGTCACTCGGGCCACAAAACCTCCTGGGGTAACCAATGGAGTGGGATGAAACGTGCCCAAGGTGTAGGGGCCAGGGCGCTAACCCATGTTGACCTGTTGATCTGTAGCCCGGCCCTAAACCACCCCCGTGGATTTAGACTTTACTTTGCCCTTTAACTGAGGTTATAAGGTTAAAAGAGCCTGAGTAGGTGAGCCCGTAACGCAGCGGGCGCAGATCGAACCCAGTATGAGCGGATTGGGGCAGCTGCATACATCCGCCCACACGTCATCCCAGGAGATACTGCCTTGGGCCCGTGTGTCCCATATATATGTGGACACAGGCGGCTTTAGACACCAATGTGACCCCCATTATATACAGAAGACCTATATTTCGGCTGTAATGGACTGACATGGAGGAGACAGCTTACCGATGACTGAGACGTATCCCCGGGCGGAGTCGGCCACCAGGTTGGCGGGCAGCTCCAGGTCGACCTCCTCCACGACCACACCGTCCTCTGTAGGGTAGGATGTCACAAGGTGGGGTTACAGATTGGGGGGTACAGTGTGGGGGGTACAGAGTGGGAGTACAGAGTAGGGGGTACAGGGTGGGGGGTACAGAGTGGGCGTACAGAGTGGCGATACAGAGTGGGGTGTACAGATCGGGGGTATAGAGTGGGGATACAGAGTGGGGGTACAGAGTGGGGTGTACAGATCGGGGGTACAGAGTGGGGGATACAACGTGGGGGGTACAGAGTGGGGGTACAGAGTGAGAGGTACAGAGTGGAGGTACAGAGTGGGGGTACAGAGTGGGGAGTACAGAGTGGGTACAGAGTGGGGGTGCAGAGCGTACACAGTTCTAACAACGAATGTCATCAAGGAAACAGAACTAGGAGTCTATCCCATAGGCTAGAGCAAACATATATGTTTACACGAACTGCACTATCGCGAATCCCCTGCGTTATACCTTAATGAAGGATGGAGCTCTTGCTCTTACTCTGTATCATTAGGCAAGTAACTACAGAAGAGACCAGCCTTCCCGCAATACCAACGCCTCAGAACCATCATACATATTTATAATAATCAAGTTCAAGCGTCACTTAAGCTGTCGCTGTACTGTCAAAGAAGCGTCTCGTAGCAATACATATTAAAGTCGGCATCTCTGAAGAAGTCTTAAGGAATCTTACCCGTGGGACAGATGAAAGAGCTGACGGCCTTCTCCTCTTCAATACCCTCAGGCTGTAAGTAATAACCAATGTTAAAATGTCTTTACGGTTTGCGGTAACTTGGAATTGTCACTCCAACGGCTATCTGCCATATCAGCACGGTTCACGGTTCTACCCAAGCTAATTGATACCAATTGTTATAGTACCAATAGCAGAGGAATTGACAAACATCTGCTCACATTCGAAAATGTTACAGTCTCCTGGGCCATTACCTCGACCAGCAGGGGGCGGACCACGGAATATTAAAAGTTATAGTACAGCTGGGCAGTAGCAGGGTACGGTGTATGTTAAGGGCCATTACCTCGACCAGCAGGGGGCGGACCACGGAATATTAAAAGTTATAGTACAGCTGGGCAGTAGCAGGGTACGGTGTATGTTTAGGGCCATTACCTCGACCAGCAGGGGGCGGACCACGGAATATTAACAGTTATAGTACAGCTGGGCAGTAGCAGGGTACGGTGTATGTTAAGGGCCATTACCTCGACCAGCAGGGGGCGGACCACGGAATATTAAAAGTTATATTACAGCTGGGCAGTAGCAGGGTACGGTGTATGTTTAGGGCCATTACCTCGACCAGCAGGGGGCGGACCACGGAATATTAACAGTTATAGTACAGCTGAGCAGTAGCAGGGTACGGTGTATGTTTAGGGCCATTACCTCGACCAGCAGGGGGCGGACCACGGAATATTAAAAGTTATAGTACAGCTGGGCAGTAGCAGGGTACGGTGTATGTTTAGGGCCATTACCTCGACCAGCAGGGGGCGGACCACGGAATATTAAAAGTTATAGTACAGCTGGGCAGTAGCAGGGTACGGTGTATGTTTAGGGCCATTACCTCGACCAGCAGGGGGCGGACCACGGAATATTAAAAGTTATATTACAGCTGGGCAGTAGCAGGGTACGGTGTATATTTAGGGCCATTACCTCGACCAGCAGGGGGCGGACCACGGAATATTAAAAGTTATAGTACAGCTGGGCAGTAGCAGGGTACGGTGTATGTTTAGGGCCATTACCTCGACCAGCAGGAGGCCGACCACGGAATATTAAAAGTTATATTACAGCTGGGCAGTAGCAGGGTACGGTGTATATTTAGGGCCATTACCTCGACCAGCAGGGGGCGGACCACGGAATATTAAAAGTTATAGTACAGCTGGGCAGTAGCAGGGTACGGTGTATGTTTAGGGCCATTACCTCGACCAGCAGGAGGCCGACCACGGAATATTAAAAGTTATAGTACAGCTGAGCAGTAGCAGGGTACGGTGTATGTTTAGGGCCATTACCTAGACCAGCAGGGGGCGGACCACGGAATATTAAAAGTTATAGTACAGCTGAGCAGTAGCAGGGTACGGTGTATGTTTAGGGCCATTACCTCGACCAGCAGGGGGCGGACCAGGGCATCACGGGCGCCTGTTTCAGAGCTCATCAGCCGGTTGCCACATGTGCCATCATTACTGACAGAGATTGCCTGTAACAGAAACATTAACACACATCAATCAGCAGTCTTTAAGCACCCTGAACGTGTCTCCAGGCTGGATAACTACAGATATAACTATAAGTCAGTCTTTAAGCCCCCTCAACGTGTCTCAAGGCTAGATGACCACATATATAACTATAAGTCAGTCTTTAAGCCCCCTGAACGTGTCTCAAGGCTAGATGACCACATATATAACTATAAGTCAGTCTTTAAGCACCCAGAAAGTGTCTCCAGGCTAGATGACCACATACATAAGTCAGTCTTTAAGCCCCCTGAACGTGTCTCCAGGCTAGATGACCACATATATAACTATAAGTCAGTCTTTAAGCACCCAGAAAGTGTCTCCAGGCTAGATGACCACATACATAAGTCAGTCTTTAAGCCCCCTGAACGTGTCTCCAGGCTAGATGACCACATATATAAGTCAGTCTTTAAGCCTCCTGAACGTGTCTCCAGGCTAGATGACCACATATATAATTATAAGTCAGTCTTTAAGCACCCAGAAAGTGTCTCCAGGCTAGATGACCACATATATAACTATAAGTCAGTCTTTAAGCACCCAGAAAGTGTCTCCAGGCTAGATGACCACATACATAAGTCAGTCTTTAAGCCCCCTGAACGTGTCTCCAGGCTAGATGACCACATATATAACGACAAGTCAGTCTTTAAGCCCCCTGAACGTGTCTCAAGGCTAGATGACCACATATATAACTATAAGTCAGTCTTTAAGCACCCAGAAAGTGTCTCCAGGCTAGATGACCACATACATAAGTCAGTCTTTAAGCCCCCTGAACGTGTCTCCAGGCTAGATGACCACATATATAACGATAAGTCAGTCTTTAAGCCCCCTGAACGTGTCTCAAGGCTAGATGACCACATATATAACTATAAGTCAGTCTTTAAGCACCCAGAAAGTGTCTCCAGGCTAGATGACCACATACATAAGTCAGTCTTTAAGCCCGCTGAACGTGTCTCCAGGCTAGATGACCACATATATAAGTCAGTCTTTAAGCCCCCTGAACGTGTCTCCAGGCTGGTGAGCCCACCTTGACGGTGACGTTGACTTCCCCCAGCGCCGTGGGGACCAGGTTGTAGCGGTGGGTGACCGACTCCTTGCCGCATACACAGACCGTCTCCCGCCGATCCTGCCTGTTAGCCAGGGAGTAGAGGGTGCTGGAGGCCAGGGACAGCTTGATCTGGGGAGAACACGGGGGTTATAATAGTTATAGGGGTGAAGATGGGGGCCAGAGTGTACAGGGTGCTGGAGGCCAGGGACAGCTTGATCTGGGGAGAACACGGGGGTTATAATAGTTATAGGGGTGAAGATGGGGGCCAGAGTGTACAGGGTGCTGGAGGCCAGGGACAGCTTGATCTGGGGAGAACACGGGGGTTATAATAGTTATAGGGGGTGAAGGTGGAGGTCAGGGAGTACCGGGTGCTGGAGGCCAGGGACAGCTTGATCTGGGGAGAACACGGGGGTTATAATAATTATAGGGGGTGAAGGTGGAGGTCAGGGAGTACCGGGTGCTGGAGGCCAGGGACAGCTTGATCTGGGGAAAACACGGGGGTTATAATAGTTATAGGGGTGAAGATGGGGGCCAGAGTGTACAGGGTGCTGGAGGCCAGGGACAGATTAATCTGGGAAAAACACGGGGGTTATAATAGTTATAGGGGGTGAAGGTGGAGGTCAGGGAGTACCGGGTGCTGTAGGCCAGAGACAGCTTGATCTGGGGAAAACACGGGGGTTATAATAGTTATGGAGGGTGAGGATGGGGGCCAGGGAGTACAGGGTGCTGAAGGCCATGAAAGGCTTGATCTGGGGAAAACATGGGGGTTATAATAGTTATAGAGGGTGAGGATGGGGGCCAGGGAGTACAGGGTGCTGGAGGCCGGGGACAGCTTGATCTGGGGAGAACATGGGGGTTAATAATAGTTATAGGGGGTGAGGATGGGGTAGGTGGGATCTGGTGGGATGATCCGTAGCAGACAATAAGAAATAATATAAGAAACTAAATTTTGCATGATATAGGGTGGTAATTGCAACACTATACATAACTGCGGGAACATTAAACGTTTAATGCAGCGGCAAATAATTATAGAGCTTAAGATGGTGATTGCTGCAGTACATGGAGGGGAGCGGGGGGGGGGGAGGGGGAGGGGGTACCGCGAAAAACAACAACGATTGCTAAATGGAATGTGAATGCCTGCAACGATAGCAGAAACCGCTTCCCATAGGAATAGATTAATAATAGTGCTACATAAAGCCTATATCGCTCAAGGGGATGCCCCCCCCCCCCGCCCCCACTGGAGTAACCGTCAAGCGGCACTTACGGCGAGACACTCGTCGAGGTAGTTGAAGACGGTGACTGGCAGGGCGATGGTCTCGCCCCTGATCACGGAGTAGGGCAGGGTATAGGAGAGGAAGAAGGGTTGGAAGGCGGTGACACGTGCCGGGGCTGCCACGCCCAACCCGGTCTCGCTATTGGTGCAGAAGGCGTTGGCCACCCACTCGGTGATGGTGTGGGGAAGTGTCTCCTTCAAGTCCTGCCGCCCAGAGTCACTGCAACAACGGATGGAGGAATGGAGGGATGGAAAGAGAGTCACTGCAACAACGGATGGAGGAATGGAGGGATGGAAACAGAGTCACTGCAACAACGGATGGAGGAATGGAAGGATGGAAACAGTCACTGCAACAACGGATGGAGGAATGGAGGGATGGAAACAGTCACTGCAACAACGGATGGAGGAATGGAGGGATGGAAACAGTCACTGCAACAACGGATGGAGGAATGGAGGGATGGAAACAGTCACTGCAAAAACGGATGGAGGAATGGAGGGATGGAAACAGTCACTGCAAAAACGGATGGAGGAATGGAGGGATGGAAACAGTCATTGCAACAACGGATGGAGGAATGGAGGGATGGAAACAGTCATTGCAACAACGGAGGGAGGAATGGAGGGATGGAAACAGAGTCACTGCAACAACGGATGGAGGAATGGAGGGATGGAAACAGTCATTGCAACAACGGATGGAGGAATGGAGGGATGGAAACAGTCATTGCAACAACGGATGGAGGAATGGAGGGATGGAAACAGTCATTGCAACAACGTATGGAGGAATAGAGGGATGGAAACAGTCATTGCAACAACGGGTGGAAGAATGGAGGAATGGAAACAGTCACTGCAACAACGGATGGAAGAATGGAGGGATGGAAACAGTCACTGCAACAACGGATGGAGGAATAGAGGGATAAAAACAGTCATTGCAACAACGGATAGAGGAATGGAGGAATGGAAACAGTCACTGCCACAACAGGTGGAGGAATGGAGGAATGGAAACAGTCACTGCAACAACGGATGGAGGAATGGAGGGATGGAAACAGTCATTGCAACAACGGATGGAGGAATAGAGGGATGGAAACAGTCATTGCAACAACGGATGGAGGAATGGAGGGATGGAAACAGTCACTGCAACAACGGATGGAGGAATGGAGGAATGGAAACAGTCACTGCAACAACGGATGGAGGAATGGAGGGATGGAAACAGTCATTGCAACAACGGATGGAGGAATGGAGGGATGGAAACAGTCATTGCAACAACGGATGGAGGAATGGAGGGATGGAAACAGTCATTGCAACAACGTATGGAGGAATGGAGGGATGGAAACAGTCATTGCAACAACGGATGGAGGAATGGAGGGATGGAAACAGTCATTGCAACAACGGATGGAGGAATGGAGGGATGGAAACAGTCATTGCAACAACGGATGGAGGAATGGAGGAATGGAAACAGTCACTGCCGCAACAGGTGGAGGAATGGAGGAATGGAAACAGTCACTGCAACAACGGATGGAAGAATGGAGGGATGGAAACAGTCATTGCAACAACGGATGGAGGAATGGAAACAGTCATTGCAACAACGGATGGAGGAATGAAGGGATGGAAACAGTCACTGCAACAACGGATGGAGGAATGGAGGAATGGAAACAGTCACTGCCACAACAGCTGGAGGAATGGAGGAATGGAAACAGTCACTGCAACAACGGATGGAAGAATGGAGGGATGGAAACAGTCATTGCAACAACGAATGGAGGAATGGAGGGATGGAAACAGTCACTGCAACAACGGATGGAGCAATGGAAACAGTCACTGCCACAACGGATGGAGCAATGGAAACAGTCACTGCAACAACGGATGGAGGAATGGAGGGACGGAAACAGTCACTGCAACAACGGATGGAGCAATGGAAACAGTCACTGCAACAAGGGATGGAGGAATAGAGGGATGGAAACAGTCACTGCAACAAGGGATGGAGGAATAGAGGGATGGAAACAGTCACTGCAACAACGGATGGAGGAATGGAGGGATGGAAACAGAGTCACTGCAACAACGGATGGAAGAATGGAAACAGTCACTGCCACAACAGGTGGAGGAATGGAGGAATGGAAACAGTCACTGCAACAACGGATGGAGGAATGGAGGGATGGAAACAGTCACTGCAACAACGGGTGGAAGAATGGAGGAATGGAAACAGTCACTGCAACAACGGATGGAGGAATGGAGGGATGGAAACAGTCACTGCAACAACGGATGGAGGAATAGAGGGATAAAAACAGTCACTGCAACAACGGATGGAGGAATGGAGGGATGGAAACAGTCACTGCAACAACGGATGGAGGAATGGAGGGATGGAAACAGTCACTGCAACAACGGATGGAAGAATGGAGGGATGGAAACAGTCACTGGAACAACGGATGGAGGAATGGAAACAGTCACTGCAACAACGGATGGAGGAATGGAGGGATGGAAACAGTCACTGCAACAACGGATGGAGGAATGGAAGGATGGAAACAGTCACTGCAACAACGGATAGAGGAATGGAGGGATGGAAACAGTCACTGCAACAACGGATGGAGGAATAGAGGAATGGAAACAGTCACTGCAACAACGGATGGAGGAATGGAAACAGTCACTGCAACAACGGATGGAGGAATAGAGGGATGGAAACAGTCACTGCAACAACGGATGGAGGAATAGAGGGATGGAAACAGTCACTGCAACAACGGATGGAGGAATGGAGGGATGGAAACAGTCACTGCAACAACGGATGGAGGAATAGAGGGATGGAAACAGTCACTGCAACAACGGATGGAGGAATGGAGGGATGGAAACAGTCACTGCAACAACGGATGGAGGAATGGAGGGATGGAAACAGTCACTGCAACAACGGATGGAGGAATGGAGGGATGGAAACAGTCATTGCAACAACGGATGGAGGAATGAAGGAATGGAAACAGTCACTGCCACAACAGGTGGAGGAATGGAGGAATGGAAACAGTCACTGCAACAACGGATGGAGGAATGGAGGGATGGAAACAGTCATTGCAACAACGGATGGAGGAATGGAGGGATGGAAACAGTCATTGCAACAACGGATGGAGGAATGGAGGGATGGAAACAGTCACTGCAACAACGGATGGAGGAATGGAGGAATGGAAACAGTCACTGCCACAACAGGTGGAGGAATGGAGGAATGGAAACAGTCACTGCAACAACGGATGGAAGAATGGAGGGATGGAAACAGTCATTGCAACACCGGATGGAGGAATGGAGGGATGGAAACAGTCATTGCAACAACGGATGGAGGAATGGAGAGATGGAAACAGTCACTGCAACAACGGATGGAGCAATGGAAACAGTCACTGCAAAAACGGATGGAGGAATGGAGGGATGGAAACAGTCACTGCAACAACGGGTGGAAGAATGGAGGAATGGAAACAGTCACTGCAACAACGGATGGAAGAATGGAGGGATGGAAACAGTCACTGCAACAACGGATGGAGGAATAGAGGGATAAAAACAGTCACTGCAACAACGGAGGGAGGAATGGAGGAATGGAAACAGTCACTGCAACAACGGATGGAGGAATGGAGGGATGGAAAAAGTCACTGCAACAACGGATGGAGGAATAGAGGGATGGAAACAGTCACTGCAACAACGGATGGAGGAATGGAGGGATGGAAACAGTCACTGCAACAACGGATGGAGGAATGGAGGGATGGAAACAGTCACTGCAACAACGGATGGAGGAATGGAGGGATGGAAACAGTCATTGCAACAACGGATGGAGGAATGGAAACAGTCACTGCCACAACAGGTGGAGGAATGGAGGAATGGAAACAGTCACTGCAAAAACGGATGGAAGAATGGAGGGATGGAAACAGTCATTGCAACAACGGATGGAGGAATGGAGGGATGGAAACAGTCATTGCAACAACGGATGGAGGAATGGAGGGATGGAAACAGTCACTGCAACAACGGATGGAGGAATGGAGGAATGGAAACGGCCACTGCCACAACAGGTGGAGGAATGGAGGAATGGAAACAGTCACTGCAACAACGGATGGAAGAATGGAGGGATGGAAACAGTCATTGCAACAACGGATGGAGGAATGGAGGGATGGAAACAGTCATTGCAACAACGGATGGAGGAATGGAGAGATGGAAACAGTCACTGCAACAACGGATGGAGCAATGGAAACAGTCACTGCAACAACGGATGGAGCAATGGAAACCGTCACTGCAACAACGGATGGAGGAATGGAGAGATGGAAACAGTCACTGCAACAACGGATGGAGGAATGGAGGGATGGAAACAGTCACTGCAACAACGGATGGAGGAATGGAGGGACGGAAACAGTCACTGCAACAACGGATGGAGGAATGGAAGGATGGAAACAGTCACTGCAACAACGGATGGAGGAATGGAGGGATGGAAACAGTCACTGCAACAACGGATGGAGGAATGGTGGGATGGAAACAGTCACTGCAACAACGGATGGAAGAATGGAGGGATGGAAACAGTCACTGGAACAACGGATGGAGGAATGGAAACAGTCACTGCAACAACGGATGGAGGAATGGAGAGATGGAAACAGTCACTGCAACAACGGATGGAGGAATGGAAGGATGGAAACAGTCACTGCAACAACGGATGGAGGAATGGAGGGATGGAAACAGTCACTGCAACAACGGATGGAGGAATGGAGGGATGGAAACAGAGTCACTGCAACAACGGATGGAGGAATGGAAGGATGGAAACAGTCACTGCAACAACGGATGGAGGAATGGAGGGATGGAAACAGTCACTGCAACAACGGATGGAGGAATAGAGGAATGGAAACAGTCACTGCAACAACGGATGGAGGAATAGAGGGATGGAAGCAGTCACTGCAACAACGTATGGAGGAATGGAAGGATGGAAACAGTCACTGGAACAACGGATGGAGGAATGGAAACCGTCACTGCAACAACGGATGGAGGAATAGAGGGATGGAAACAGCCACTGCAACAACGGATGGAGGAATAGAGGGATGGAAACAGTCACTGCAACAACGGATGGAGGAATGGAGGGATGGAAACAGTCACTGCAACAACGGATGGAGGAATAGAGGGATGGAAACAGTCACTGCAACAACGGATGGAGGAATGGAGGGATGGAAACAGTCACTGCAACAACGGATGGAGGAATGGAGGGATGGAAACAGTCACTGCAACAACGGATGGAGGAATAGAGGGATGGAAACAGTCACTGCAACAACGGATGGAGGAATGGAGGGATGGAAACAGTCACTGCAACAACGGATGGAGGAATGGAGGGATGGAAACAGTCATTGCAACAACGGATGGAGGAATGAAGGAATGGAAACCGTCACTGCCACAACAGGTGGAGGAATGGAGGAATGGAAACAGTCACTGCAACAACGGATGGAAGAATGGAGGGATGGAAACAGTCATTGCAACAACGGATGGAGGAATGGAGGGATGGAAACAGTCACTGCAACAACGGATGGAGGAATGGAGGGATGGAAACAGTCACTGCCACAACAGGTGGAGGAATGGAGGAATGGAAACAGTCACTGCAACAACGGATGGAAGAATGGAGGGATGGAAACAGTCATTGCAACAACGGATGGAGGAATGGAGGGATGGAAACAGTCATTGCAACAACGGATGGAGGAATGGAGAGATGGAAACAGTCACTGCAACAACGGATGGAGCAATGGAAACAGTCACTGCAACAACGGATGGAGGAATGGAGAGATGGAAACAGTCACTGCAACAACGGATGGAGCAATGGAAACAGTCACTGCAACAACGGATGGAGGAATGGAAACAGTCACTGCAACAACGGATGGAGGAATGGAGAGATGGAAACAGTCACTGCAACAACGGATGGAGGAATGGAGGGATGGAAACAGTCACTGCAACAACGGATGGAGGAATGGAGGGACGGAAACAGTCACTGCAACAACGGATAGAGCAATGGAAACAGTCACTGCAACAACGGATGGAGGAATGGAGGGATGGAAACAGTCACTGCAACAACGGGTGGAAGAATGGAGGAATGGAAACAGTCACTGCAACAACGAATGGAGGAATGGAGGGATGGAAACAGTCACTGCAACAACGGATGGAGGAATAGAGGGATAAAAACAGTCACTGCAACAACGGAGGGAGGAATGGAGGGATGGAAACAGTCACTGCAACAACGGATGGAGGAATGGAAGGATGGAAACAGTCACTGCAACAACGGATGGAGGAATAGAGGGATGGAAACAGTCACTGCAACAACGGATGGAGGAATGGAGGGATGGAAACAGTCACTGCAACAACGGATGGAGGAATGGAGGGATGGAAACAGTCACTGCAACAACGGATGGAGGAATGGAGGGATGGAAACAGTCATTGCAACAACGGATGGAGGAATGGAAACAGTCACTGCCACAACAGGTGGGAGAATGGAGGAATGGAAAGTCACTGCAACAACGGATGGAAGAATGGAGGGATGGAAACAGTCATTGCAACAACGGATGGAGGAATGGAGGGATGGAAACAGTCATTGCAACAACGGATGGAGGAATGGAGGGATGGAAACAGTCACTGCAACAACGGATGGAGGAATTGAGAAATGGAAACAGCCACTGCCACAACAGGTGGAGGAATGGAGGAATGGAAACAGTCACTGCAACAACGGATGGAAGAATGGAGGGATGGAAACAGTCATTGCAACAACGGATGGAGGAATGGAGGGATGGAAACAGTCATTGCAACAACGGATGGAGGAATGGAGAGATGGAAACAGTCACTGCAACAACGGATGGAGCAATGGAAACAGTCACTGCAACAACGGATGGAGGAATGGAGAGATGGAAACAGTCACTGCAACAACGGATGGAGCAATGGAAACAGTCACTGCAACAACGGATGGAGCAATGGAAACCGTCACTGCAACAACGGATGGAGGAATGGAGAGATGGAAACAGTCACTGCAACAACGGATGGAGGAATGGAGGGATGGAAACAGTCACTGCAACAACGGATGGAGGAATGGAGGGACGGAAACAGTCACTGCAACAACGGATGGAGGAATGGAAGGATGGAAACAGTCACTGCAACAACGGATGGAGGAATGGAGGGATGGAAACAGTCACTGCAACAACGGGTGGAAGAATGGAGGAATGGAAACAGTCACTGCAACAACGGATGGAGGAATGGAGGGATGGAAACAGTCACTGCAACAACGGATGGAGGAATAGAGGGATAAAAACAGTCACTGCAACAACGGATGGAGGAATGGAGGGATGGAAACAGTCACTGCAACAACGGATGGAGGAATGGAGGGATGGAAACAGTCACTGCAACAACGGATGGAAGAATGGAGGGATGGAAACAGTCACTGGAACAACGGAATGGAAACAGTCACTGCAACAACGGATAGAGGAATGGAGGAATGGAGGGATGGAAACAGTCACTGCAACAACGGATGGAGGAATGGAGGGATGAAAACAGTCACTGCAACAACGGATGGAGGAATAGAGGGATGGAAACAGTCACTGCAACAACGGATGGAGGAATGGAGGGATGGAAACAGTCACTGCAACAACGGATGGAGGAATGGAGGGATGGAAACAGTCACTGCAACAACGGATGGAGGAATGGAGGGTTGGAAACAGTCACTGCAACAACGGATGGAGGAATGGAAACAGTCACTGCAACAACGGATGGAGGAATGGAGGAATGGAGGGATGGAAACAGTCACTGCAACAACGGATGGAGGAATGGAAGGATGGAAACAGTCACTGCAACAACGGATGGAGGAATGGAGGGATGGAAACAGTCACTGCAACAACGGATGGAGGAATAGAGGGATGGAAACAGTCACTGCAACAACGGATGGAGGAATGGAGGGATGGAAACAGTCATTGCAACAACGGATGGAGGAATGGAGGGATGGAAACAGTCATTGCAACAACGGATGGAGGATGTCTTAGGCCATCTTTGTGAACACCCCAAAGGGTGTCTGCGTCCAGAGCAAAATTCAAAATAGCTGCCGGTGGAAATCAGAGGGAGGCCCTTTAGGCCATATTTGCGCCCACGATGGGTAAAACCTCTCGCGACAACGAAATGCGTGGTGGCATGGTTCGAACCATTGATCTGCCGCTCCGCCAGCTTAGCAGCAGAGATTGGGCGCTTCTTTTGGCATCTCGCACAGCCTCATTTATAATTATTACAATAAAGAATTTTTATTCAAATAAAAAATAACAAAATAATTAAGAATAAAGTAACAAATCCGCTTAACAGTTATCTTTTCCTTTGTAAAATTCAAATAACAAAGCTTTCTGCAAAAACAATTTTCAAAACAACATGTGACAAATTACCCACTGTAATTTAAATAATCGATTAACTGACATATGGTATATATAGTGCATTGGTTCTAGTGCGACAAGGGTTTATCTCGACATGATATTTGTGCGGAGATAAAGCCATTTGGGACGAGAAGGAATGTCACATGCATTTTGTCGCACGAGTCCCAGTCAAATTAAACCCTGGAGCGGTGATAATCGAATGTGCCACGGCCTTACCGAATATCGAATATCGGCAAACCATACTTACCCGATGCTAATCAGGTCCCACAACCATGTCTCCGGGAAGAACGCTCGCAATTCCACCTGTTTGCTGCCAGATGGTCCTTCGACATCTTCTATTTCCTTACTAACTTCGCCTTGGGATGGGGCCGATGCACCTGTGGGAACGCCAGCGTCTAGGTCAACAGATCAAACTAGATTTTGTTGTTGTTAATAAAAAATCTATATTTATTTACTATCGAAACAATATTACAAAATCAAAGCATCATTAGGACATAGCGATAAATGTATAGCATGTTTATATATAGCTAACAATACTTAGTACATTTGTTGTACATAATTATTTAATAATTTCTTCTTATATATAAGTGTAGATGTAGACTACACTTCAATTAAGTATGTCGAAAACTGCACAGAAGTAACTTATTAATGGTAAAACGACTGGAGTTTGTGTCTTCCTTCTTAATGGGTTATACGCTGAATCACATTGCACATTAGATTAATATATAAAAATACATGAGTAATGAGCATCATCATTATATGCACTTGACATGACATTAAGACGAAGACGGTTGGTTGGAGAGTTGGCATTTTAACTATAAAATGACATTATATCGCGTCAATGGGAATAAAAGTGCGATGGTAGAGCGGACCTATGTCGTCGGGACAATCGTTTAAGAAGGAGGACATATTTATCAGACATAAATACATGCAGGCCTACTTGTGAGGGGCAAATGTATCCAAGCGACATTTCCAATGTAATCGCGGTACATGGAGATCGCTTTGCATATTAAATAGTCCCTTGTATGAAATTCGAGATTCAAGATTCAAAAACATTTATTCGTCAAAAATATTTAATTGTATACATGAGTGAACATAAAAGGAAAGGTAAACACCACTTTGACGCAATAGACTAATTTTGGTTAAAGACCGCTATAATCAGGGGCCACCGGTATGACCGGACATAACGACTATAGACTATATACAAACACAGCCCATGGTACTGTGTAGCGAAGGGTACTGTGTAGCGAATGGTACTGTGTAGCGAATGGTACTAATGGTACTGTGTAGCGAATGGTACTGTGTAGCGAAGGATAAGTGTGTAGCGAATGGTACTGTGTAGCGAATGGCACACTGTAACGAATGTTAAGTGTGCAACGAATGGTACTGCGTAGGTGGTGCTGCCTACTATGCCGCATGGAACGCTAACAAGAACGTCGTCACTACTTCACGTAACAGCGCATGCAAGTAGCCAAGACACATGCCATTTAAAAAACGAACGCGGATATGAGGCATAAAGAACGATGTCATAGGCCGAGTGACCGGAAGAAGCCACAGCACGCACGCGCAGCTTGACCTCTGTCCGGGCGTTCAACTTGAAGGTCGCGTGGAAGCAACAGGTTGGGGCGGGGGTGGGTGGGTGGGGTAGGTTACCCACCAGATTTACACGAATTTGAATTAAAAAAAGGACGACACGATCGCAACGTATCACAGCTTGGTTTCCAATGCAACATCCGACAACGCCATACCCACCCACTCACTAGCTGGGGCGGCAGACACACAAGACGGCTCGGGGCACCGCATTCCCGTAGCAACTAGCTTGAAATGTTGCCGAGCATCGCCAAAGCACGGCGTTGTGATGAAAGTAGCGTCGGTGGTTGTTGTGGTTGGTTAACCCGGTCTCATACAATGGGGTCTCCGATACACGACCGCAAATATACGCCAAGAGCGCAAAGGGGTGCATGGTCGGTTCTGTTATACACTGCCACACAAGGGATTCGAACCAATGACATATAAAACCCTTATAACAAAAGCACAGGAATCTTGTAGGCAGGCTACGCAAGGTACGCATTAAGCGCTATAGAAGATAAATGCAGTCAGTCTGCTGATATCATCAATATCATTGGCGGAAGCATAATCTTGATAGAGGAAGACCTGATCCCTTATTGGGAGGTGACTAATTTACCAAAAATGTTGTTGACGTGACCAAAGATATGGGAAAGAAAGACGATACTGAAGAGGAGCAGTCAACCCACAAAGCCCTGCAGTATCACAAATATCACAAATTCGTTGTGACGCCTGTCAAACATATCTTTATCGTAGAGATCGACAGACACAGGGCTGTACTGTCTGGAGGGTGCCGCCTGTCAAACAGATCTTTATAGTAGAGATCAACAGACACAGGGCTGTACAGTCTGGAGGGTGCCGCCTGTCAAACAGATCTTTATAGTAGAGATCGACAGACACAGGGCTGTACAGTCTGGAGGGTGCCGCCTGTCAAACAGATCTTTATCGTAGATATCATGCCGTTTAGTATCAAGACGATTGAGACTTTTTTCTGATTTGTTCTCCAAGTTGTTTTCCAAGGTGACATCTGCCATTCACATTCTTGGTCGTACGCGGTAGCTGGCGTGGTCGTGCCCGATCGTCCCTACCTGGGAGGCTTGCGAGGTACATTACTGGATATCTGCAGGGACGGGTCTCCATGGTGACGTCACTTAGCACCACAAGGCGAACATCCTGTGTTAAGGTTAAGGACAACTCACTTACACAGGTACTAAATAACAACAGCATAGATGATGTCTTGGAGAGGGCGGAATGAGGACTTGGTGGATGGAGTGAGGTCTTGGTGGCTGGTGTGGGGTCTTGGTGGCTGGATTGGGATCTCGGGGGAGTGATGTGAGGTCTTGGTGGCTGGAATGGGGTCTTGATGGCTGGAGTGGGGTCTTGATGGTTGGAGTGGGGTCTCGGGGGAGTGGTGTGAGGTCTTGGTGGATGGAGTGGGGTCTTGGTGGCTGGAGTGGGGTCTTGATGGTTGGAGTGGGGTCTTGGTGGCTAGAGTGGGGTCTCGGGGGAATGGTGTGAGGTCTTGGTGGATGGAGTGGGGTCTTGGTGGCTGAAGTGGGGTCTTGGTGGATGGAGTGGGGTCTTGGTGGATGGTATGGGGTCTTGGTGCCTGAAGTGGGGTCTCGGGGGAGTGATGTGAGGTCTTGGTGGCTGGAGTGGGGTCTGGTTGGGTAGGTGGGATCTGGGTCGCTGGAGTGATATGAAGTCACTCGTAACAGGAACTCATACCAGCAATGACGACACAATCCAATATCAAGACATCAATCAATCCAGAAAGTACCAATGACGTCACACTACAATATAAAGATATCAATCATGCCAGGAAACCAAGAGCAGCAATAACGTCACAGTCCAATATCATGACGTCACTCGTGACAGGAACGAATACCAGCAATGACGTCACACTCCAATATGAAGACGTCATTCGTGACAGGAACTCATACCAGCAATGACGACACACTACAATAAAAAGAGATTAATCATGCCAGGAAACTAAGAGCAGCAATGACGTCACAACCAGCCACCGCATATCCGATAACCTAACCGAAGTTCTGGCCGCAAACAACCAATGCGCCATCATAGCGGAGCGACACCATCACTATCAGACAGGGCATGGAATGAACTGTTTGGTGTTTTGGGCCACATTTGAAACACACGAAGGCAAATTGGGCCCAGACACATCCCGGGACAATACAATGGGGTTGGATGAAACAGGCCTCAGATGCCGGAGCCGGGGCGCGAACCCACGAACTGTGGGTCCGCAGCTCGGGTCGCTAAGTCATTGAGCCTATCATGCACGGACACGACCCCAGGTCATGACGTCATAATGAAGTCACATGGGAGCCGTGTTATGACGTAATAATGAAGTAACATGGGAGCCGTCTCATGACGTCATAATGAAGTCAGATGGAAGCCGTGTCATGACGTCATCATGAAGTCACATCGGAGCCGTTTCATGGCGTCATAATGAAGTAACATGGGACCGTGTCATGACATCATAATGAACTCACAAAGGAGCCGTGTCATGACGTCATAATGAATTCACATGGGAGCCGTGTTATGACGTCATAATAAACGCGCAAGCGAGCCGTGTCATGACATAATAAATTCACATAGGTGCCATGTCATGATGTCATAATGAAGTCACATGGGAGCCGTGTCATGACGTAATAATGAAGTCACAAGAGAGCCGTGTCATGACGTCAGAAGGGATTTACATGAGGGCTATGTCACGACGTCAGAAGGGAGCCGTGATATTTCAACCCTCAACGCCCTATATGACATATATGTGTAACCAGATATAACCAGGAGGCTAATCATAATTAGAAAGTCGTGCTCTTTGGGTACGTGCCTTGACTGCGCAGTATTTACTCCGCTAATGCGTTTCAAATGAAGATAACCTAACGTGTCGCCTCCGAGCGTGGTGATGAAGGGGACAGTGGAGGAAGTGTGTGGTGATGGGGCGGGTCGGTAGGGACGTTAGACGTGGGGGTCGCAGGGGCACGGATGGCGTCAGAGAAGTGTGACTAGAAGGAAGGGCTGTTAGGAGCACCTATTCAAACAGACCTGGCAGCCCCATGGGTCCATCCTGTCCACCTCTAGGGGGAGAGTAGTAAACCAGGTTCTGTCTCGTGCACGGCCGGGTCTGCACTGTGACGTCAGAGAGGACCAACATGCCGGCGTTCTGCGGTAACAAAATGGGTCAGTGTTCAGCTAGAGCGCCTTGTGGGTAACGAGCGTAATGCGGTCAACCAGCGACCCCGCCACGTTGACCTGGACGAAAATAGTCCGGTTGCGTAGTGATTCTATCCATACAAAGGAACCACGTTGTCTCCAGTGTGAAGAACTGCAACGGCAAGCAAGGAGGGGCCCTCAAAAGTCGAGCACTCTAGCACTCCAGCTGAGGGTAGTGAGTGTTCGACCACTGCGCGGCGCGGTTGGCAACTTCCGGTGGCCTGATCCTGAAGGTGAAGGTCGCTAAGTCGGGCAGAAGACACATGGTTGACACACGCCAAGTGCGCTGCCGCCATCGCCTTGGTAACGGTTACAACGGAGCTATGTGTTGGGGGCACTGAGGAGAGATAAAAAGCGCGGCGGACAGCGACACACAAACATCGGTTCACTTGATCGCGTCGTCGTCTGTCGCAAAGTAGACACTGTGTGTAGAAGACATGTGATTAAGTGTGTGAGGGGAGGGTGCTGGGTGGAGGTGGGGGTGCGGTGAGCCGCGCTGGTTCTTCTTTTCCAACAGGTCAATGGCTTCTGCCCCCACCTGGTGCCATGGCGACGTTGTCTCTGAAGATCATACCCGGCATCGCGCCCATGAGCGGGGAATCAACCATGATCGAGTCAAACATGGGATGTCTGCAGGGCCGGGTCTCCATGGTAACGTCGGTCAGAGTGAACACGCCGGCCTCCTGTGTAGAAACAGGCCGTATTGCTTTATGTAACACACAGCTGAAATCACAAGGTCATTCGCCAAGGTCAGACTCGGCGCCGGGGCCGGCCCCGGATAGTACGGACACCAGTCACCAGGGCGCAGGGCAGTCGCAGAGGACCCGCCGGCTCTAGCTCCACTCTCATCCCCGAATGTCGCTCGCCAGGGAGCGCGCCGACGGCGGCTTTTCTCAGCCAGCTTCCGGACGATAGATGGGTGTTTTGGTGAGCTACCCTAAGTCCGCACACATGTGGGGCAATAAGGTGAATACCACAGGAAGCACTCCCTAGCGACGCCGGGAATCGAACCCAACCCAATCCAAACTCCTCGCGCTACCCACTGAGCTACCAGGCTTCCCCCAGCCTGTGATCGACCCGATGCTTTGAGGCATTGTTTGTGAGGAGGCGAAACAAACGGGACCCACGGTTAACGCGACACTCGCCAAGGCAGGCGAGGACACACGTGACAACACCAGGACAACACGTGACACAAAGGACATGGGGACGGGTAAACGGGCCGTCATCATTCCGTCTAGGCCAACATCGAACACACATGCACAGCTAAGTCCCGACCACAGACACCGTGCTCCACCGAAAGGGAGGAACGGGGAGTGGGGGGGGGGGGGCGAGAGAAGGGAGAGAGAGCGGTTACCTACCCCGGGAACCCGGCGAGCTCTTCCTTCTAAGGAAGGTACGCTCATACATGACCCGGGGATGCCTGCAGGGCCTGGTGCTCAGGATCAAGTCACTCAGCACCACGACGCCCTCCTCCTGCGCAGCCCAGCCAGCACCAGCAAGAAAACAACAACGTCATACATACACACAGTCTGGAGGGTGCCGCCTGTCAAACAGATCTTTATAGTAGAGATCGACAGACACGGGGCTGTACTGTCTGGAGGGTGCCGCCTGTCAAACAGATTTCTATAGTAGAGATCGACAGACACAGAGCTGTACAGTCTGGAGGGTGCCGCCTGTCAAACAGATCTTTATAGTAGAGATCGACAGACACGGGGCTGTACTGTCTGGAGGGTGCCGCCTGTCAAACAGATCTTTATAGTAGAGATCGACAGACACGGGGCTGTACTGTCTGGGGGTTGCCGCCTATCAAACAGATCTTTATAGTAGAGATCGACAGACACCGGGCTGTACAGTCTGGAGGGTGCCGCCTGTCAAACAGATCTTTATAGTAGAGATCGACAGACACGGGGCTGTACTGTCTGGAGGGTGCCGCCTGTCAAACATATCTTTATAGTAGAGATCGACAGACACAGGGCTGTACAGTCTGGAGGGTGCCGCCTGTCAAACAGATCTTTATAGTAGAGATCGACAGACACGGGGCTGTACTGTCTGGAGGGTGCCGCCTGTCAAACAGATCTTTATAGTAGAGATCGACAGACACGGGGCTGTACAGTCTGGAGGGTGCCGCCTGTCAAACAGATCTTTATAGTAGAGATCGACAGACACGGGGCTGTACTGTCTGGAGGGTGCCGCCTGTCAAACATATCTTTATAGTAGAGATCGACAGACACAGGGCTGTACTCTCTGGAGAGTGCCGCCTGTCAAACAGATCTTTATAGTAGAGATCGACAGACACAGGACTGTACAGTCTGGAGGGTGCCGCCTGTCAAACAGATCTTTATAGTAGAGATCGACAGACACAGGGCTGTACTGTCTGGAGGGTGCCGCCTGTCAAACAGATCTTTATAGTAGAGATCGACAGACAGGGTTGTACAGTCTGGAGGGTGCCGCCTGTCAAACAGATCTTTATAGTAGAGATCGACAGACACAGGGCTGTACAGTCTGGAGGGTGCCGCCTGTCAAACAGATCTTTATAGTAGAGATCGACAGACACAGGGCTGTACAGTCTGGAGGGTGCCGCCTGTCAAACAGATCTTTATAGTAGAGATCGACAGACACCGGGCTGTACTGTCTGGAGAGTGCCGCCTGTCAAACAGATCTTTATAGTAGAGATCGACAGACACCGGGCTGTACTGTCTGGAGGGTGCCGCCTGTCAAACAGATCTTTATAGTAGAGATCGACAGACACCGGGCTGTACTGTCTGGAGGGTGCCGCCTGTCAAACAGATCTTTATAGTAGAGATCGACAGACACCGGGCTGTACAGTCTGGAGGGTGCCGCCTGTCAAACAGATCTTTATAGTAGAGATCGACAGACACGGGGCTGTACAGTCTGGAGGGTGCCGCCTGTCAAACAGATTATTATAGTAGAGATCGACAGATACGGGGCTGTACAGTCTGGAGGGTGCCGCCTGTCAAACAGATCTTTATAGTAGAGATCGACAGACACGGGGCTGTACTGTCTGGAGGGTGCCGCCTGTCAAACAGATCTTTATAGTAGAGATCGACAGACACGGGGCTGTACAGTCTGGAGGGTGCCGCCTGTCAAACATATCTTTATAGCAGAGATCGACAGACACGGGGCTGTACAGTCTGGAGGGTGCCGCCTGTCAAACAGATCTTTATAGTAGAGATCGACAGACACAGGGCTGTACTGTCTGGAGGGTGCCGCCTGTCAAACAGACCTTTATAGTAGAGATCGACAGACACAGGGCTCTACTGTCTGGAGGGTGCCGCCTGTCAAACATATCTTTATAGTAGAGATCGACAGACACAGGGCTGTACAGTCTGGAGGGTGCCGCCTGTCAAACAGATCTTTATAGTAGAGATCGACAGACACGGGGCTGTACTGTCTGGAGGGTGCCGCCTGTCAAACAGATCTTTATAGTAGAGATCGACAGACACGGGGCTGTACTGTCTGGAGGGTGCCGCCTGTCAAACAGATCTTTATAGTAGAGATCGACAGACACCGGGCTGTACTGTCTGGAGGGTGCCGCCTGTCAAACAGATCTTTATAGTAGAGATCGACAGACACAAGGCTGTACAGTCTGGAGGGTGCCGCCTGTCAAACAGATCTTTATAGTAGAGATCGACAGACACGGGGCTGTACTGTCTGGAGGGTGCCGCCTGTCAAACAGATCTTTATAGTAGAGATCGACAGACACGGGGCTGTACTGTCTGGAGGGTGCCGCCTGTCAAACAGATCTTTATAGTAGAGATCGACAGACACGGGGCTGTACTGTCTGGAGGGTGCCGCCTGTCAAACATATCTTTATAGTAGAGATCGACAGACACAGGGCTGTACTCTCTGGAGAGTGCCGCCTGTCAAACAGATCTTTATAGTAGAAATCGACAGACACAGGGCTGTACAGTCTGGAGGGTGCCGCCTGTCAAACAGATCTTTATAGTAGAGATCGACAGACACAGGGCTGTACTGTCTGGAGGGTGCCGCCTGTCAAACAGATCTTTATAGTAGAGATCGACAGACACAGGGCTGTACAGTCTGGAGGGTGCCGCCTGTCAAACAGATCTTTATAGTAGAGATCGACAGACACAGGGCTGTACAGTCTGGAGGGTGCCGCCTGTCAAACAGATCTTTATAGTAGAGATCGACAGACACAGGGCTGTACAGTCTGGAGGGTGCCGCCTGTCAAACAGATCTTTATAGTAGAGATCGACAGACACCGGGCTGTACTGTCTGGAGAGTGCCGCCTGTCAAACAGATCTTTATAGTAGAGATCGACAGACACCGGGCTGTACTGTCTGGAGGGTGCCGCCTGTCAAACAGATCTTTATAGTAGAGATCGACAGACACCGGGCTGTACTGTCTGGAGGGTGCCGCCTGTCAAACAGATCTTTATAGTAGAGATCGACAGACACCGGGCTGTACAGTCTGGAGGGTGCCGCCTGTCAAACAGATCTTTATAGTAGAGATCGACAGACACGGGGCTGTACAGTCTGGAGGGTGCCGCCTGTCAAACAGATCTTTATAGTAGAGATCGACAGACACGGGGCTGTACTGTCTGGAGGGTGCCGCCTGTCAAACAGATCTTTATAGTAGAGATCGAAAGACACCGGGCTGTACAGTCTGGAGGGTGCCGCCTGTCAAACAGATCTTTATAGTAGAGATCGACAGACACGGGGCTGTACAGTCTGGAGGGTGCCGCCTGTCAAACAGATTTTTATAGTAGAGATCGACAGACACAGGGCTGTACTGTCTGGAGGGTGCCGCCTGTCAAACAGATCTTTATAGTAGAGATCGACAGACACCGGGCTGTACTGTCTGGAGGGTGCCGCCTGTCAAACAGATCTTTATAGTAGAGATCGACAGACACAGGGCTGTACAGTCTGGAGGGTGCCGCCTGTCAAACAGATCTTTATAGTAGAGATCGACAGACACAGGGCTGTACTGTCTGGAGGGTGCCGCCTGTCAAACAGATCTTTATAGTAGAGATCGACAGACACCGGGCTGTACTGTCTGGAGGGTGCCGCCTGTCAAACAGATCTTTATAGTAGAGATCGACAGACACAGGGCTGTACAGTCTGGAGGGTGCCGCCTGTCAAACAGATCTTTATAGTAGAGATCGACAGACACAGGGCTGTACTGTCTGGAGGGTGCCGCCTGTCAAACAGATCTTTATAGTAGAGATCGACAGACACAGGGCTGTACAGTCTGGAGGGTGCCGCCTGTCAAACAGATCTTTATAGTAGAGATCGACAGACACAGGGCTGTACAGTCTGGAGGGTGCCGCCTGTCAAACAGATCTTTATAGTAGAGATCGACAGACACCGGGCTGTACTGTCTGGAGAGTGCCGCCTGTCAAACAGATCTTTATAGTAGAGATCGACAGACACCGGGCTGTACTGTCTGGAGGGTGCCGCCTGTCAAACAGATCTTTATAGTAGAGATCGACAGACACCGGGCTGTACTGTCTGGAGGGTGCCGCCTGTCAAACAGATCTTTATAGTAGAGATCGACAGACACCGGGCTGTACAGTCTGGAGGGTGCCGCCTGTCAAACAGATCTTTATAATAGAGATCGACAGACACGGGGCTGTACAGTCTGGAGGGTGCCGCCTGTCAAACAGATCTTTATAGTAGAGATCGACAGATACGGGGCTGTACAGTCTGGAGGGTGCCGCCTGTCAAACAGATCTTTATCGTAGACATCATGCCGTTTAGTATCAAGACGATTGAGATTTTTTCTGATTTGTTCTCCAAGTTACAGGTGACATCTGCCATTCGCATTCTTGGTCGGATGTGGTAGCTGGCGTGCAGCATTCTTGGTCGGATGTGGTAGCTGGCGTGCAGCATTCTTGGTCGGATGCGGTAGCTGGCGTGCAGCATTCTTGGTCGGATGCGGTAGCTGGCGTGCAGCATTCTTGGTCGGATGTGGTAGCTGGCGTGCAGCATTCTTGGTCGGATGCGGTAGCTGGCGTGCAGCATTCTTGGTCGGATGCGGTAGCTGGCGTGCAGCATTCTTGGTCGGATGTGGTAGCTGGCGTGCAGCATTCTTGGTCGGATGTGGTAGCTGGCGTGCAGCATTCTTGGTCGGATGTGGTAGCTGGCGTGCAGCATTCTTGGTCGGATGCGGTAGCTGGCGTGCAGCATTCTTGGTCGGATGTGGTAGCTGGCGTGCAGCATTCTTGGTCGGATGCGGTAGCTGGCGTGCAGCATTCTTGGTCGGATGTGGTAGCTGGCGTGCAGCATTCTTGGTCGGATGCGGTAGCTGGCGTGCAGCATTCTTGGTCGGATGTGGTAGCTGGCGTGCAGCATTCTTGGTCGGATGTGGTAGCTGGCGTGCAGCATTCTTGGTCGGATGTGGTAGCTGGCGTGCAGTCACATGCACTATCTCGTCGTGCCCGATCGTACCTACCTGGGAGGCTTGCGAGGTACATTACTGGATATTTGCAGGGACGGGTCTCCATGGAGACGTCACTTAGCACCACAAGGCGAACATCCTGCGTTAAGGTTAAGGACAACTCACTCACACAGGTACTAAGTAACAACAACAGAGATGATGTCTTGGAGAGGGCGGAATGAGGACTTGGTGGATGGAGTGAGGTCTTGGTGGCTGGAGTGGGGTCTTGGTGGATGAAGTGGGGTCTTGGTGGCTGGAGTTGGGTCTTGGTGGCTGGAGTTGGGTCTTGGTGGATGGAGTGGGGTCTTGGTGGCTGGAGTTGGGTCTTGGTGGCTGGAGTGGGGTCTTGGTGGCTGGAGTTGGGTCTTGGTGGCTGGAGTTGGGTCTTGGTGGCTGGAGTTGGGTCTTGGAGGCTGGAGTTGGGTCTTGGTGGATGGAGTGGGGTCTTGGTGGCTGGAGTTGGGTCTTGGTGGCTGGAGTGGGGCCTGGTTGGGTGGCTGGAGTGGGGTCTGGTTGGGTGGCTGGAGTGGGGCCTGGTTGGGTGGCTGGAGTGGGGCCTGGTTGGGTGGCTGGAGTGGGGTCTGGTTGGGTGGCTGGAGTGGGGCCTGGTTGGGTGGCTGGAGTGGGGTCTGGTTGGGTGGCTGGAGTGGGGTCTGGTTGGGTGGCTGGAGTGGGGTCTGGTTGGGTGGCTGGAGTGGGGTCTGGTTGGGTGGCTGGAGTGGGGTCTGGTTGGGTGGCTGGAGTGGGGTCTGGTTGGGTGGCTGGAGTGGGGTCTGGTTGGGTGGCTGGAGTGGGGTCTGGTTGGGTGGCTGGAGTGGGGTCTTGGTGGCTGGAGTGGGGCCTGGTTGGGTGGCTGGAGTGGGGCCTGGTTGGGTGGCTGGAGTGGGGTCTGGTTGGGTGGCTGGAGTGGGGTCTGGTTGGGTGGCTGGAGTGGGGTCTGGTTGGGTGGCTGGAGTGGGGTCTGGTTGGGTGGCTGGAGTGGGGTCTGGTTGGGTGGCTGGAGTGGGGTCTGGTTGGGTGGCTGGAGTGGGGTCTGGTTGGGTGGCTGGAGTGGGGTCTGGTTGGGTGGCTGGAGTGGGGTCTGGTTGGGTGGCTGGAGTGGGGTCTGGTTGGGTGGCTGGAGTGGGGTCTGGTTGGGTGGCTGGAGTGGGGTCTGGTTGGGTGGCTGGAGTGGGGCCTGGTTGGGTGGCTGGAGTGGGGTCTGGTTGGGTGGCTGGAGTGGGGTCTGGTTGGGTGGCTGGAGTGGGGTCTTGGTGGCTGGAGTGGGGTCTTGGTGGCTGGAGTGGGGCCTGGTTGGGTGGCTGGAGTGGGGTCTGGTTGGGTGGCTGGAGTGGGGTCTGGTTGGGTGGCTGGAGTGGGGTCTTGGTGGCTGGAGTGGGGTCTTGGTGGCTGGAGTGGGGCCTGGTTGGGTGGCTGGAGTGGGGTCTGGTTGGGTGGCTGGAGTGGGGTCTGGTTGGGTGGCTGGAGTGGGGTCTTGGTGGCTGGAGTGGGGCCTGGTTGGGTGGCTGAAGTGGGGTCTGGTTGGGTGGCTGGAGTGGGGTCTTGGTGGCTGGAGTGGGGTCTGGTTGGGTGGCTGGAGTGGGGTCTGGTTGGGTGGCTGGAGTGGGGTCTGGTTGGGTGGCTGGAGTGGGGCCTGGTTGGGTGGCTGGAGTGGGGTCTTGGTGGCTGGAGTGGGGTCTGGTTGGGTGGCTGGAGTGGGGCCTGGTTGGGTGGCTGGAGTGGGGTCTGGTTGGGTGGCTGGAGTGGGGTCTTGGTGGCTGGAGTGGGGTCTGGTTGGGTGGCTGGAGTGGGGTCTTGGTGGCTGGAGTGGGGTCTGGTTGGGTGGCTGGAGTGGGGTCTTGGTGGCTGGAGTGGGGCCTGGTTGGGTGGCTGGAGTGGGGTCTGGTTGGGTGGCTGGAGTGGGGTCTGGTTGGGTGGCTGGAGTGGGGTCTGGTTGGGTGGCTGGAGTGGGGTCTGGTTGGGTGGCTGGAGTGGGGTCTTGGTGGCTGGAGTGGGGCCTGGTTGGGTGGCTGGAGTGGGGCCTGGTTGGGTGGCTGGAGTGGGGTCTTGGTGGCTGGAGTGGGGCCTGGTTGGGTGGCTGGAGTGGGGCCTGGTTGGGTGGCTGGAGTGGGGCCTGGTTGGGTGGCTGGAGTGGGGTCTGGTTGGGTGGCTGGAGTGGGGCCTGGTTGGGTGGCTGGAGTGGGGTCTTGGTGGCTGGAGTGGGGTCTGGTTGGGTGGCTGGAGTGGGGTCTGGTTGGGTAGCTGGAGTGGGGTCTTGGTGGCTGGAGTGGGGTCTGGTTGGGTGGCTGGAGTGGGGTCTGGTTGGGTGGCTGGAGTGGGGTCTGGTTGGGTGGCTGGAGTGGGGTCTGGTTGGGTGGCTGGAGTGGGGCCTGGTTGGGTGGCTGGAGTGGGGTCTGGTTGGGTGGCTGGAGTGGGGTCTGGTTGGGTGGCTGGAGTGGGGTCTGGTTGGGTGGCTGGAGTGGGGTCTTGGTGGCTGGAGTGGGGCCTGGTTGGGTGGCTGGAGTGGGGTCTGGTTGGGTGGCTGGAGTGGGGTCTGGTTGGGTGGCTGGAGTGGGGCCTGGTTGGGTGGCTGGAGTGGGGTCTGGTTGGGTGGCTGGAGTGGGGTCTGGTTGGGTGGCTGGAGTGGGTTCTGGTTGGGTGGCTGGAGTGGGGTCTGGTTGGGTGGCTGGAGTGGGGCCTGGTTGGGTGGCTGGAGTGGGGTCTGGTTGGGTGGCTGGAGTGGGGTCTGGTTGGGTGGCTGGAGTGGGGTCTGGTTGGGTGGCTGGAGTGGGGTCTGGTTGGGTGGCTGGAGTGGGGTCTTGGTGGCTGGAGTGGGGTCTGGTTGGGTGGCTGGAGTGGGGTCTTGGTGGCTGGAGTGGGGTCTGGTTGGGTGGCTGGAGTGGGGTCTTGGTGGCTGGAGTGGGGTCTGGTTGGGTGGCTGGAGTGGGGTCTTGGTGGCTAGAGTGGGGTCTGGTTGGGTGGCTGGAGTGGGGTCTGGTTGGGTGGCTGGAGTGGGGTCTGGTTGGGTGGCTGGAGTGGGGTCTGGTTGGGTGGCTGGAGTGGGGTCTGGTTGGGTGGCTGGAGTGGGGTCTGGTTGGGTGGCTGGAGTGGGGTCTTGGTGGCTGGAGTGGGGTCTGGTTGGGTGGCTGGAGTGGGGTCTTGGTGGCTGGAGTGGGGTCTGGTTGGGTGGCTGGAGTGGGGTCTTGGTGGCTGGAGTGGGGTCTGGTTGGGTGGCTGGAGTGGGGCCTGGTTGGGTGGCTGGAGTGGGGTCTGGTTGGGTGGCTGGAGTGGGGTCTTGGTGGCTGGAGTGGGGTCTGGTTGGGTGGCTGGAGTGGGGTCTTGGTGGCTGGAGTGGGGTCTGGTTGGGTGGCTGGAGTGGGGTCTTGGTGGCTGGAGTGGGGTCTGGTTGGGTGGCTGGAGTGATATCAAGACGTAACTCGTGACAGGAACTCATATCAACAGCAATGACGTCACAACCAGCCACCGCATATCCGATAACCTAACCGAAGTTCTGGCCGCAAACAACCAATGCGCCATCATAGCGGAGCGACACCATCACTATCAGACAGGGCATGGAATGAACTGTTTGGTGTTTTGGGCCACATTTGAAACACACGAGGGCAAATTGGGCCCAGACACATCCCGGGACAATACAATGGGGTTGGATGAAACAGGCCTCAGATGCCGGAGCCGGGGCGCGAACCCACGAACTGTGGGTCCGCAGCTCGGGTCGCTAAGTCATTGAGCCTATCATGCACGGACACGACCCCAGGTCATGACGTCATAATGAAGTCACATGGGTTAGGAGCAGAAGCCGGGGCGCGAACCCACGAACTGTGGGTACAATCTTGAGAACATTTTTTATGTGAAGGGAACATTTACCGTTACTGTTGGGACAATATTATGGGATCAATGCTAAGCTTATTTTAATTTGTCTACCTTCGTGCAAATCTAAATCTATAGATAATGTGGGGCAACAAATGTCCTAATTTACAATGTATCGTGTGGAAGGTATGGCAGACTCATTACAGACAATGTTTCAAAAAAAATCAGAAAACTGGTCTACATTGACCATTGAATGCATTGATCTATTAAATGCAACAACATTTCGAATTCAGAACGAACAATAAATTTCATGTATTAAATTGATTTCTTAACAACATGTCACACTTTTTCTGCACCTGGTCTCATGTAAACATATTTTGGCTGGAGGCTAACGACAAGGACGTCGTGCTCCTTGGGTTCGTGCCTAGACTGCGCCGTATCAACTCAGCTAATGCGTTTTAAATTAAGACAACTTAACGTGTCGCCTCCGAGCGTGGTGATGAAGGGGACAGTGGAGGAAGTGTGTGGTGTTGGCTGGTTGGTTGTATATTCAGGCCGCTTGAAACACTTTTGGTCATATCGCGTCAATAGGAGAAGGAAGAGAGAGTGGAGCCATGTCCCCAGGGGGAAACCCCCTACTCTTTGCGAGGAAGGACATGGGATCTTTATGCTGCGACCACATAGACATGGCCACAGCGGGGCTCGTTAGGCTCTCAGGTGGCCAGAGCACTCAATGCGAGCGCTCGAGCCCACTGGGCTATCGGGCCGGCCCCTGTGGTGATGGGGCGGGTCGGTAGGGACGTTAGACGTGGGGGTCGCAGGGGCACGGATGGCGTCAGAGAAGTGTGACTAGAAGGAAGGGCTGCTAGGAGCACCTATTCAAACAGACCTGGCCGCGCCATGGCTCCCTCCTGTCCATGCGAGTTGTCAAAGTGCCTAGGGCTAGGGAGAGAGTAGTAAACCCGGTACCGTCTCGTGCACGGCCGGGTCTGCACTGTGACGTCAGAGAGGACCAACATGCCGGCGTTCTGCGGTAACAAAATGCGTCAGTGTTTAGCTAGAGCGCCTTGTGGGTAACGAGCGTAATGCGGTCAACCAGCGACCCCGCCACGTTGACCTGGACGAAAATAGTCCGGTTGCGTAGTGATTTTATCGTTACATAGGAACCACGTTGTCTCCAGTGTGAAGAACTGCAACGGCAAGCAAGGAGGGGCCCTCAAAAGTCGAGCGATCCACCACTCCAGCTGAGGGGAGTGAGTGTTCGACCACTGCGCGGCGCAGTTGGCAACTTCCGGTGGCCTGATCCTGAAGGTGAAAGTCGCTAAGTCGGGCAGAAGACACATGGTTGACACACGCCAAGTGCGCTGCCGCCATCGCCTTGGTAACGGTTACAACGGAGCTATGTGTTGGGGGCACTGAGGAGAGATAAAAGAGCGGCGGACAGCGACACACAAACATCGGTTCACTTGATCGCGTCGTCGTCTGTCGCAAAGTAGACACTGTGTGTAGAAGACATGTGATTAAGTGTGTGAGGGGAGCGTGCTGGGTGGAGGTGGGGGTGGGGTGAGCCGCGCTGGTTCTTTTTTCCCAACAGGTCAATGGTTTCTGCCCCCACCTGGTGCCATGGCGACGTTGTCTCTGAAGATCATACCCGGCATCGCGCCCATGAGCGGGGAATCAACCATGATCGAGTCAAACATGGGATGTCTGCAGGGCCGGGTCTCCATGGTAACGTCGGTCAGAGTGAACACGCCGGCCTCCTGTGTAGAAACAGGCCGTATTGCTTTATGTAACACACAGCTGAAATCACAAGGTCATTCGCCAAGGTCAGACTCGGCGCCGGGGCCGGCCCCGGATAGTACGGACACCAGTCACCAGGGCGCAGGGCAGTCGCAGAGGACCCGCCGGCTCTAGCTCCACTCTCATCCCCGAATGTCGCTCGCCAGGGAGCGCGCCGACGGCGGCTTTTCTCAGCCAGCTTCCGGACGATAGATGGGTGTTTTGGTGAGCTACCCTAAGTCCGCACACATGTGGGGCAATAAGGTGAATACCACAGGAAGCACTCCCTAGCGACGCCGGGAATCGAACCCAACCCAATCCAAACTCCTCGCGCTACCCACTGAGCTACCAGGCTTCCCCCAGCCTGTGATCGACCCGATGCTTTGAGGCATTGTTTGTGAGGAGGCGAAACAAACGGGACCCACGGTTAACGCGACACTCGCCAAGGCAGGCGAGGACACACGTGACAACACCAGGGCAACACGTGACACAAAGGTAAACGGGCCGTCATCATTCCGTCTAGGCCAACATCGAACACACATGCACAGCTAAGTCCCGACCACAGACACCGTGCTCCACCGAAAGGGAGGAACGGGGAGTGGTGGGGGGGGGGGAGAAGGGAGAGAGAGCGGTTACCTACCCCGGGAACCCGGCGAGTTCTTCCTTCTAAGGAAGGTACGCTCATACATGACCCGGGGGTGCCTGCAGGGCCTGGTGCTCAGGATCAAGTCACTCAGCACCACGACGCCCTCCTCCTGCGCAGCCCAGCCAGCACCAGCAAGAAAACAACAACGTCACACAACGCGGGCCACCAGTGACGTCACGTGGACGCGGTGGGTTAGGGGAGGCGTAGGGGGTGGGGGTGGGGAAGCGGGCCCTGGATGGGGAATACCTAGCCCCAGTTCCGTGGCTGCAGGACGGGCAAAAATCTGATAGGTCCCGTCAGATTTTTGCCCGCCCTACAGCCACGGAACGGGGCTAGGGAACACCTAGGTACCATCATCAGATCGTATAATAGTCACTACTCTACACGCTGTTGCCATTACATGTCAATCGTTTGGACTATAATGCGTCAGGCATCGGGGGTCGTGACGTCACAATGATAGATTCAACGTATACCATCATCAGGTGACCATTTTGGTCTAACATGAGGTAATATTAGTAAACTGCTATTATTAACAACTATTAGTAAGCAACATTGTCATATATACCCTATATAGTTAAAGAGTGTATCCACCCAGTATTACTTGAAATGGTTATCCACTTGCTCAGAGTTATAAATATACTAATCAACGCCATATTACTTTATTATCCATTCGTCTCACTTCAAATACGTGCCTCAATGTCATGTTGCCTCATCGTTCATTGGAACACTCTGCTGTTCAACGCCAACTATCTACTTCGATCCGTTTCACTTCAAATACCAAATCCACGTTATAGCACCTCATGATTTATTTTAATAGTTTTACTTCAAATATGCAAAAACCTTAAATACTTTATGCTATAGCATATTACCTTAGTATCAACTTCAATAAACTTTCACTAAAAATACGCCATGTTACCGTATGATGCATTTTGACCGCCGCTGAACGTACCGTGAAGGCGTGGATCGCGTCGTAGTAGTCCGAATACGAGGGCCCACCCCACGGGGCAATGCTGCGGGGCCCACGGCGGGGGGGTTTGACAGGGGGGAGGGGTGGCTGGCGGGACTCACGCTCCGCCTCCTCTGTCAGCAACAAGGACACAAGGCACACAGCGTAAGCACCAAGCCAGGACAGAAATACAGGCATACATCTATAAGTGTTTTTAGTGTTGTTGCTTATCGGTTACGTTTCACGACCATTCATCGGGTATGCCTCGCAATATCCTGTTGTGCTGGGGATAGTTTGATATCTGATCACCAAAGTAGGGCTATTTATAAGGCTTACATCGATTTTACAATAGGAAGTCCCTTTAAATGCGTCTATACTGTATTTTGCATCAATAGTCTTACTTTGAATAATAGCCTTGGTGCTATTAGTATCAAGGAAGGGCCTCCAATAAGACATATTTAATGAGGGCTGAGGAGGCAACTGGCTCGCCATTTAACCCTTTCTCACCTTCCTCTCGAAGCTTCTTCATGCAATATTCGTCTCCTTCATACATCCGACTGTTGCCGCTCTTCCTATACTCATTCAAGTAGCCAAAGATCTGCAACAAATACATCGAACTTTTACGCAATGTTAGATTTGCTCGCAAGTAGCCAGTATGACGTCATCGACGTCCTAATCAACATGGCCCATAATCATAACGAAATCATGACTCCCTTATTTTCAGACGCCACCTTCTGAGCCCTGTGGGAGGTCTGGTCTGTTACCGCTCTGAGAGAGAGCAGGGCTATGGACGATGTGCAGTTCACGCCTCCTTCCCACATATAGGTCGGGTCACCCCGTGGCCTAGTGGGCAGCGCGCTCGCTCCGCTAAGCCAGCCAGAGCGGCCGGTGCGCGGTTCGAGCTCCGCACGTGTGCAAATATGTATTCTCGCAGGCTGATGACCCCACGTCCGTATTTCGCAGCGTAGACTGGTACGTCCCGGAGACCTGGCTCCAATCTCTACCCTGCCTCTTCTCGTCACGATATGACATACATAGGTCCAGGGTTCCCACAGAAAACACAAAAACGAATTCCCTGATTTTTCCCTGATTTCTCCCTGAGCCATTGAAAGTTTCCCTGAGTTACTGCAGAACATGTGGCCTTCACCCCTCCCCCCCCCCATGTAGCCGCACAGACCAAACAATAACCCTTAATTGTTGGGCAGCACTGTGATACAATTCTGGTGGGGGTTCTGCGGATGGCCCTTGATGCCTGAGGGAGCGGAAATTCATGTTAAATACGATACACCACTATAGAACGGATATTTGAAAACTTGTGACTGGTGAGGGGGGCGCTCAAAATGATATGCGTTCATAGAGCAGGGGCTTGCCACGAATAAATACCCCTTCCAGTGGATTTTGGCTGTAAAACGCCCCAACCGAGCAGATATTTTGGCAGCAAAACCTCTACTGAGCAGATTTTGGCGGTAACATGCTCCGACTGAGCGGATTTTGGCGGTGAAGCGCCCCGACTGAGCGGATTTTGGTGGTAAAGCACCCCGACCGAGCAGATTTTGGTGGTGAAAAAAGGTGCTTTACTGCGGAACCTCCCGGCTCACAGTAACATCCCCCCCCCCGGGATTACAATCCTCCTTCAGCCAAGGACGTGAAGTCTTTTGGAAGTATTTCACAAATGGTGCACACATTTCGATACACAAATAGCCAGATTAATTAAAAATCCTCAAGGTAAGGTTCAAGTGACAACTTTGTTGAAGGAGGAATGCGACGTTCTACTTGGAACAAAGTTTGTTTCCCACAAATCACCCACATCACCCACCCCAGAGAATAACATTCCTTGACTTGGCACACAATTCTAACTACAGCCTTAGAACTCTCAAGACACAACTTTTGCGTCCTCTAGAAATATAACTGACTGCTAAATATCTTATTTGCAGCCAAATAGTGAAATATTTATTAACGAAATTAATTGAAAATAACACTGAAAATATTGCTCAGATATTGAATCAGTATTGAATCAATGCCTTACCGTTTTTACTGATATTGCTTTTAACTGCGTGTCTATTTTGCATAAATTTGGTAATTTAAAAAAGAATGCTTGCTAACCGTGACAACTTCTACATTTTTGGTTGTATGTAAACCCACCAGTAGTAAATTAAGTCAAAATTGCCTTTGAAAAAAAGCGAACAACGAATTGCAAATGTTCACAGCCTATAAATCATGTCTCAATGTAGATTCTTAGAGTATGAACTTCATAAATTATAGCAAGTGAACTTATGTCATACATGGCGCCATTGCATAAGTATACAAGATCATACCCATAATCATTTACATATAATATAATATTAATAACCATTTACATATTGTGATATTAATAATCATGTAAGGCAGGGAGTTCCTAATCTTCCAGATATTAGTAATGGGAACAGTTACCAAAATGTGATCTAGGCTTCTGAAATTCCCAGATTTTTCCCTGATCTTGTCTTGAAAATAACATTTCCCTGATTTTTCCCTGCAGGGAATTTTTTTTCACCATTTTCCCTGTTTTCCCTGACCTGTGGGAACCAAGCCACATATATCGGCGGACAAGTGACACTTGTTTTGGGTGCGTCGGGCTTCTGGGTAGGATAGGGACTGACCTTGGCAGGGGTCAGAGCGTCACTCCCGGCCAGGAGGGACATACTCTTGTCCACGGCGCCCACAGAGCACAAGGAGCCCGAATCAGCCTCAAGCCGCAGCTTCACCGTCTCCCCTGGAAACCGCTGTCCGTGGTTGAAGCTCAGAGACACCTGCACCAAGGGAAAACAGCCAGCGTCATTGGTCAATTTATGCTTTTGGAGGGAGAGGTGATGGGTGTTGATCGTCTTGGTGTGTGCGGGGGAACGATAGGGGGCGGAGGGGGGTGGAGGGGGGGAACCATACTTCTGGGATTGTTCAACATACCGATATCGCAATAAAAAAAGTTTCCGTTGCCCATTAAATAGAAGTGGCTTCGAATTCCTCTTAAGTAAAAACATTCATATTATTGGATACTATTAGCTTCGTGACTTAAAAAAAGTAATAATGTAACAAACGGGCGAAATGTCGTCACAAAATCAGCAAGCGAAGTACCACGTCAATATTATGCACCATATAACGCCATTTTCTTTGCGCGGTATAAAGACCAAATGAAATTAATCATGGTTACAGAAGTTATAACAATAAGTGTATGGGCATGGTACCGACCTTGTTTGGGAGACACTCCTCGACGGGGATGTCGGTACTGTCCGCCACGGTCTCGCCGTCCTCCCGCACGTAGTACACGAGCAGCTTGGCTCCCCCCGCCATGGCGGCCGTCACGGGGACGCCCAGGTGGAAGGACGCCACGCGATCGTCCGCCGCCAGCGCGCCAGACTTGTGGGCGTGGCTGCCGCTCCGCACGATGCCACCTCGAGCCATGACCTGGGTCAACGACAGAGGTCATCTATTAAAGCGTCCATGACAGCTATCTGTACACGCAGAAACGCATTACGTCTGCTTTCAGTACATGAGTAGCCGGGAACCAGCCAGTACACAAGAATGGTTTCGCCAGCTTGGGGCCGGGAACCAGCCAGTGTACAGAATGGTTTCGCCAGCTTGGGGCCGGGAGCCAGCCAGTACACAGAATGGTTTCGCCAGCTTGGGGCCGGGAGCCAGCCAGTACACAGAATGGTTTCGCCAGCTTGGGGCCGGGAGCCAGCCAGTACACAAGAATGGTTTCGCCAGCTTGGGGCCGGGAACCAGCCAGTGTACAGAATGGTTTCGCCAGCTTGGGGCCGGGAGCCAGCCAGTACACAAGAATGGTTTCGCCAGCTTGGGGCCGGGAACCAGCCAGTGTACAGAATGGTTTCGCCAGCTTGGGGCCGGGAGCCAGCCAGTACACAGAATGGTTTCGCCAGCGTAGGGCCGGGAACCAGCCAGTGCACAGAATGGTTTCGCCAGCTTGGGGCCGGGAGCCAGCCAGTACACAGAATGGTTTCGCCAGCTTGGGGCCGGGAGCCAGCCAGTACACAAGAATGGTTTCGCCAGCTTGAGGCCGGAAGCCAGCCAGTGCACAGAATGGTTTCGCCAGCTTGGGGCCGGGAGCCAGCCAGTACACAGAATGGTTTCGCCAGCTTGGGGCCGGGAGCCAGCCAGTACACAGAATGGTTTCGCCAGCTTGGGGCCGGGAGCCAGCCAGTACACAGAATGGTTTCGCCAGCTTGGGGCCGGGAACCAGCCAGTGCACATAATGGTTTCGCCAGCTTGGGGCCGGGAGCCAGCCAGTACACAGAATGGTTTCGCCAGCTTGGGGCCGGGAGCCAGCCAGTACACAAGAATGGTTTCGCCAGCTTGGGGCCGGAAGCCAGCCGGTACACAGAATGGTTTCGCCAGCTTGGGGCCGGGAGCCAGCCAGTACACAGAATGGTTTCGCCAGCTTGGGGCCGGGAGCCAGCCAGTACACAGAATGGTTTCGCCAGCTTGGGGCCGGGAGCCAGCCGGTACACAGAATGGTTTCGCCAGCTTGGGGCCGGGAGCCAGCCAGTACACAAGAATGGTTTCGCCAGCTTGGGGCCGGAAGCCAGCCAGTACACAGAATGGTTTCGCCAGCTTGGGGCCGGGAGCCAGCCGGTACACAGAATGGTTTCGCCAGCTTGGGGCCGGGAGCCAGCCAGTACACAGAATGGTTTCGCCAGCTTGGGGCCGGGAGCCAGCCAGTACACAAGAATGGTTTCGCCAGCTTGGGGCCGGGAACCAGCCAGTGCACAGAATGGTTTCGCCAGCTTGGGGCCGGGAGCCAGCCAGTACACAGAATGGTTTCGCCAGCTTGGGGCCGGGAGCCAGCCAGTACACAGAATGGTTTCGCCAGATTGGGGCCGGGAACCAGCCTGTGCACAGAATGGTTTCGCCAGCTTGGGGCCGGGAGCCAGCCAGTACACAGAATGGTTTCGCCAGCTTGGGGCCCGGAGCCAGCCAGTACACAAGAATGGTTTCGCCAGCTTGGGGCCGGAAGCCAGCCGGTACACAGAATGGTTTCGCCAGCTTGGGGCCGGGAGCCAGCCAGTACACAGAATGGTTTCGCCAGCTTGGGGCCGGGAGCCAGCCAGTACACAGAATGGTTTCGCCAGCTTGGGGCCGGGAGCCAGCCAGTACACAGAATGGTTTCGCCAGCTTGGGGCCGGGAACCAGCCAGTGCACAAGAATGGTTTCGCCAGCTTGAGGCCGGAAGCCAGCCAGTACACAAAATGGTTTCGCCAGCTTGGGGCCGGGAGCCAGCCAGTACACAGAATGGTTTCGCCAGCTTGGGGCCGGGAACCAGCCAGTGCACAGAATGGTTTCGCCAGCTTGGGGCCGGGAGCCAGCCAGTACACAGAATGGTTTCGCCAGCTTGGGGCCGGGAGCCAGCCAGTACACAAGAATGGTTTCGCCAGCTTGGGGCCGGAAGCCAGCCGGTACACAGAATGGTTTCGCCAGCTTGGGGTCGGGAGCCAGCCGGTACACAGAATGGTTTCGCCAGCTTGGGGCCGGGAGCCAGCCAGTACACAAGAATGGTTTCGCCAGCTTGAGGCCGGAAGCCAGCCAGTACACAGAATGGTTTCGCCAGCTTGGGGCCGGGAGCCAGCCGGTACACAGAATGGTTTCGCCAGCTTGGGGCCGGGAGCCAGCCAGTACACAGAATGGTTTCGCCAGCTTGGGGCCGGGAACCAGCCAGTGCACAGAATGGTTTCGCCAGCTTGGGGCCGGGAGCCAGCCAGTACACAGAATGGTTTCGCTCGGTTGGCGCAGAAACCAGCCGACGCGCATGATAATAATCATCCCTGAGGGTGCAACAACTTATTAGACAGCTTATTGGTGTGCATGCATGAATCACATGCAGTACACGTGGTGAATTGGCACAGTTGCGTCATCAGATTGTCATACTGCTCCCGGCACCACGTCAAAGCGCCGATATAAGGATGTTTGTAAGCATGACATGAAGGCTTTCGGCATCGATTCCAATTCTTGGGAGGATCCAGCATCCCAAAAGAGTGGATGGGCATGTCTCGTGCGAGAGGGAATGGCCCACCACGACGGGCTCTGGCTTGAGAAACTGGATTTGAATCTAAGCATCCAGTGAGTATAGACCTAGACCAAACGACAGGTCACCGATGCGACGACTGCGGTAAGCTCTGCCACTGATCGGTCACTGATATCATTCAGCGATAAGCGTAAATGCCGCGAAACCTATCTTACTACTTAAACCCAAAAAAAAGATGCAAATCCAACGTCTTTCGCAGACGGACGGATGCCAACCATATTACGTCAGTCTACGACATGTGTTGGGAGATGTGTTTCATGGCACAATAAGGGCTAGCTGTGACACTGTACGCTGTACCTGGTATCTGAAGACCAGGTCGGAGCGAGGTTCCGCGGTGTAGGAGACCGGTACACGCAGCTGGGTGTCACAGGCGGCCTCAGTTTCCAGGGGGTGGATCTGCAGGTAACTCTCGCTGGGGGAGTACCACTGGCGTATCGACTTGTAGACGCTGGGGGTGTTCATGTCATAGCTATTCCTGTGGCCACGCCTACCCGATGTCTGCATCTTGACGGCCCTCGCCTGTCCAGCAACACAAACCATACGTAAATACAGCGGAATCTCCCTATTACATGGTATTCTATTGTATTGCATGTGGTGACATGGGTAACCTTGATATTATGGGCTCAGCACATGTGAATCTCATCTCAGTCGATTGACCCGTAAATACAGCGGTGTGCCCAATAGACTCAAACACGGGATTTACAATTAGATATGTTGCCCGTGATAGGCTCAGGCAAGCGATCAACGGACTGGTGCTGAGCACTGACCGCTATACTGAAGGATGTCTGGTGTTAAGCACTGACCGATATACTGAAGGATGTCTGGTGCTAAGCACTGACTGCTATACTGAAGGATGTCTGGTGCTAAGCACTGACCGATATACTGAAGGCCGACTCGTGCTAAGCACTGACCGCTATACTGAAGGATGTCTGGTGCTAAGCACTGACCGATATACTGAAGGATGTCTGGTGCTAAGCACTGACCGATATACTGAAGGCCGACTCGCGCTAAGCACTGACCGATATACTGAAGTATGTCTGGTGCTAAGCACTGACTGATATACTGAAGTATGTCTGGTGCTAAGCACTGACCGATATACTGAAGTATGTCTGGTGCTAAGCACTGACCGATATACTGAAGGATGTCTGGTGCTAAGCACTGACCAATATACTGAAGTATGTCTGGTCCTAAGCACTGACCGATATACTGAAGGATGTCTGGTGCTAAGCACTGACCGATATACTGAAGGCCGACTCGCGCTAAGCACTGACCGCTATACTGAAGTATGTCTGGTGCTAAGCACTGACCGATATACTGAAGGATGTCTGGTGCTAAACACTGACCGATATACTGAAGGATGTCTGGTGCTAAGCACTGACCGATATACTGAAGGCCGACTCGTGCTAAGCACTGACCGATATACTGAAGTAGGTCTGGTGCTAAGCACTGACCGATATACTGAAGTTTGTCTGGTGCTAAGCACTGACCGATATACTGAAGTTTGTCTGGTGCTAAGCACTGACCGATATACTGAAGGATGTCTGGTGCTAAGCACTGACCGCTATACTAAAGGCCGACTCGTGCTAAGCACTGACCGCTATACTGAAGGATGTCTGGTGCTAAGCACTGACCGATATACTGAAGGATGTCTGGTGCTAAGCACTGACCGATATACTGAAGGCCGACTCGCGCTAAGCACTGACCGCTATACTGAAGTATGTCTGGTGCTAAGCACTGACCGATATACTGAAGGATGTCTGGTGCTAAGCACTGACCGATATACTGAAGGATGTCTGGTGCTAAGCACTGACCGATATACTGAAGGCCGACTCGTGCTAAGCACTGACCGATATACTGAAGGATGTCTGGTGCTAAGCACTGACCGATATACTGAAGTTTGTCTCGTGCTAAGCACTGACCGCTATACTGAAGTAGGTCTGGTGCTAAGCACTGACCGATATACTGAAGTTTGTCTGGTGCTAACCACCGACCGATCTACTGAAGTCTGTCTGGTGCTCAGCACTGACCGATATACTGAAGGATGTCTGGTGCTAAGCACCGACCGATATACTGAAGGATGTCTGGTGCTAAGCACTGACCGCTATACTGAAGTATGTCTGGTGCTAAGCACTGACCGCTATACTGAAGGCCGACTCGCGCTAAGCACTGACCGCTATACTGAAGGATGTCTGGTGCTAAGCACTGACCGATATACTGAAGTATGTCTGGTGCTAAGCACTGACCGATATACTGAAGGATGTCTGGTGCTAAGCACCGACCGATATACTGAAGGATGTCTGGTGCTAAGCACTGACCGCTATACTGAAGTATGTCTGGTGCTAAGCACTGACCGCTATACTGAAGGCCGACTCGCGCTAAGCACTGACCGCTATACTGAAGGATGTCTGGTGCTAAGCACTGACCGCTATACTGAAGGCCGACTCGCGCTAAGCGCTGACCGCTATACTGAAGTATGTCTGGTGCTAAGCACTGACCGATATACTGAAGGATGTCTGGTGCTCAGCACTGACCGATATACTGAAGTATATCTGGTGCTAAGCACTGACCGATATACTGAAGTATGTCTGGTGCTAAGCACTGACCGATATACTGAAGTATGTCTGGTGCTAAGCACTGACCGATATACTGAAGTATGTCTGGTGCTAAGCACTGACCGATATACTGAAGTATGTCTGGTGCTAAGCACTGACCGATATACTGAAGTTTGTCTGGTGCTAAGCACTGACCGATATACTGAAGTTTGTCTGGTGCTAAGCACTGACCGATATACTGAAGTATGTCTGGTGCTAAGCACTGACCGATATACTGAAGTATGTCTGGTGCTAAGCACTGACCGATATACTGCAGTATGTCTGGTGCTAAGCACTGACCGATATACTGAAGTATGTCTGGTGCTAAGCACATACCGATATACTGAAGTCTGTCTGGTGATAAGCAATGACCGATATACTGAAGTATGTCTGGTGCTAAGCACTGACCGATATACTGAAGTATGTCTGGTGCTAAGCACTGACCGATATACTGAAGTTTGTCTCGTGCTAAGCACTGACCGATATACTGAAGTCTGTCTGGTGCTAAGCACTGACCGCCATACTGAAGTTTGTCTCGTGCTAAGCACTGACTGCTATACTGAAGTATGTCTGGTGCTAAGCACTGACCGATATACTGAAGTTTGTCTGGTGCTAAGCACTGACCGATATACTGAAGTCTGTCTGGTGCTAAGCACTGACCGCTATACTGAAGGATGTCTGGTGCTAAGCACTGACCGCTATACTGAAGGCCGACTCGCGCTAAGCACTGACCGATATACTGAAGTATGTCTGGTGCTAAGCACTGACCGATATACTGAAGTATGTCTGGTGCTAAGCACTGACCGATATACTGAAGTATGTCTGGTGCTAAGCACTGACCGATATACTGAAGTATGTCTGGTGCTAAGCACTGACCGATACACTGAAGGATGTCTGGTGCTAAGCACTGACCGATATACTGAAGTATGTCTGGTGCTAAGCACTGACCGCTATACTGAAGGCCGACTCGCGCTAAGCACTGACCGATATACTGAAGTATGTCTGGTGCTAAGCACTGGCCGCTATACTGAAGGCCGACTCGCGCTAAGCACTGACCGATATACTGAAGTATATCTGGTGCTAAGCACTGGCCGCTATACTGAAGTATGTCTGGTGCTAAGCACTGACCGATATACTGAAGGATGTCTGGTGCTAAGCACTGACCGATATACTGAAGGATGTCTCGTGCTAAGGACTGACCGATATACTGAAGTATGTCTGGTGCTAAACACTGACCGATATACTGAAGGATGTCTGGTGCTAAGCACTGACCGATATACTGAAGTATGTCTGGTGCTAAGCACTGACCGATATACTGAAGCATGTCTGGTACTAAGCACTGACCGATATACTGAAGTTTGTCTGGTGCTAAGCACTGACCGCTATACTGAAGTATGTCTGGTGCTAAGCACTGACCGATATACTGAAGTTTGTCCGGTGCTAAGCACTGACCGCTATACTGAAATTTGTCTGGTGCTAAGCACTGACCGCTATACTGAATTATGTCTGGTGCTAAGCACTGACCGCTTTACTGAAGGCCGACTCGCGCTAAGCACTGACCGATATACTGAAGGATGTCTGGTGCTAAGCACTGACCGATATACTGAAGTATGTCTGGTGCTAAGCACTGACCGATATACGGAAATATGTCTGGTACTAAGCACTGACCGATATACTGAAGTTTGTCTGGTGCTGAGCACTGACCGATATACTGAAGTATGTCTGGTGCTAAGCACTGACCGATATACTGAAGGATGTCTGGTGCTAAGCACTGACCGCTATACTAAAGTATGTCTGGTGCTAAGCACTGACCGATATACTGAAGTTTGTCTGGTGCTAAGCACTGACCGCTATACTGAAGGCCGACTCGCGCTAAGCACTGACCGCTATACTGAAGGCCGACTCGCGCTAAGCACTGACCGATATACTGAAGTATGTCTGGTGCTAAGCACTGACCGATATACTGAAGTATGTCTGGTGCTAAGCACTGACCGCTATACTGAAGTATGTCTGGTGCTAAGCACTGACCGATATACTGAAGTTTGTCTGGTGCTAAGCACTGACCGCTATACCGAAGTATATCTGGTGCTAAGCACTGACCGATATACTGAAGGATGTCTGGTGCTAAGCACTGACCGCTTTACTGAAGTATGTCTGGTGCTAAGCACTGACCGATATACTGAAGTTTGTCTGATGCTAAGCACTGACCGCTATACTGAAGGCCGACTCGCGCTAAGCACTGACCGATATACTGAAGGATGTGTGGTGCTAAGCACTGACCGATATACTGAAGTATGTCTGGTGCTAAGCACTGACCGATATACTAAAGTATGTCTGGTACTAAGCACTGACCCATATACTGAAGTTTGTCTGGTGCTAAGCACTGACCGATATACTGAAGGCCGACTCGCGCTAAGCACTGACCGATATACTGAAGGATGTCTGGTGCTAAGCACTGACTGATATACTGAAGTATGTCTGGTGCTAAGCACTGACCGATATACTGAAATATGTATGGTGCTAAGCACTGACCGATATACTGAAGTTTGTCTGGTGCTAAGCACTGACCGATATACTGAAGGCCGACTCGCGCTAAGCACTGACCGATATACTGAAGGATGTCTGGTGCTAAGCACTGACTGATATACTGAAGGATGTCTGGTGCTAGGCACTGACCGATATACTGAAGTATGTCTGGTGCTAAGCACTGACCGATATACTGAAGTATGTCTGGTACTAAGCACTGACCGATATACTGAAGTTTGTCTGGTGCTAAGCACTGACCGCTATACTGAAGTATGTCTGGTGCTAAGCACTGACCGATATACTGAAGTATGTCTGGTGCTAAGCACTGACCGATATACTGAAGTATGTCTGGTGCTAATCACTGACCGCTATACTGAAGTATGTCTGGTGCTAAGCACTGACCGCTATACTGAAGTATGTCTGGTGCTAAGCACTGACCGATATACTGAAGTATGTCTGGTGCTAAGCACTGACCGATATACTGAAGTTTGTCTGGTGCTAATCACTGACCGCTATATTGAAGGATGTCTGGTGCTAAGCACTGACCGCTATGCTGAAGGCCGACTCGCGCTAAGCACTGACCGATATACTGAAGGATGTCTGGTGCTAAGCACTGACCGATATACTGAAGGATGTCTCGTGCTAAGGACTGACCGATATACTGAAGGATGTCTGGTGCTAAGCACTGACCGCTATACTGAAGGATGTCTGGTGCTAAGCACTGACCGATATACTGAAGTATGTCTGGTGCTAAGCACTGACCGATATACTGAAGGATGTCTGGTGCTAAGCACTGACCGCTATACTGAAGTATGTCTGGTGCTAAGCACTGACCGATATACTGAAGTAAGTCTGGTGCTAAGCACTGACCGATATACTGAAGGATGTCTGGTGCTAGGCACTGATCGCTATACTGAAGTATGTCTGGTGCTAAGCACTGACCGATACACTGAAGTTTGTGTGGTGCTAAGCACTGACCGCTATACTGAAGTATGTCTGGTGCTAAGCACTGACCAATATACTGAAGGATGTCTGGTGCTAAGCACTGACCGATATACTGAAGGATGTCTCGTGCTAAGGACTGACCGATATACTGAAGGATGTCTGGTGCTAAGCACTGACCGCTATACTGAAGGATGTCTGGTGCTAAGCACTGACCGATATACTGAAGTATGTCTGGTGCTAAGCACTGACCGATATACTGAAGGATGTCTGGTGCTAAGCACTGACCGCTATACTGAAGTATGTCTGGTGCTAAGCACTGACCGATATACTGAAGTAAGTCTGGTGCTAAGCACTGACCGATATACTGAAGGATGTCTGGTGCTAAGCACTGACCGATATACTGAAGGATGCATGGTCTGGCTTGCCGCTCAAAGGCAAGGAGAAGCTGATCTGGCCGGCCGCATCCGTGGTGTAGTTCTCAAACAGCTCCTTAATCCTTATCTCGATGAGCTCTCCGGCGGCTGGGGCCCCATCAGGGTAAGTCACCAGGAGCTGGAAAGGGAATTACAGACACAGGATTACAGATCGGCATTCAGTGAAAACCACATGGCAGTGATTCATCGAGAACCACATGACAGTGATTCAGTGAGAACCACATGACTGATTCAGCGAGAACCCCATGACAGTGACTCAACCAGAACCACATGGCAGTGATTCAACCAGAACCACGTGGCAGTGATTCATTGAGAACCACAAGCCAGTGATTCAGTGAGAACTGAATGACTGATTAAGTGAGAACCACATGGCAGTGATTCAGTAAGAACCACATGACAGTGATTCAGCGAGAACCACATGGCTGTGATTCAGCGAGAACCAATTGGCAGTGACTGAGCCAGAACCACATGCCCGTGATTTAACGAGAACCACGAGACAATGATTCAGGGAGAACCACATGGCAGTGATTCAGCCAGAACCACATACTAGTGATTCATCGAGAACCACATGGCAGTGATTCAGTGAGAACCAAATGGCAGTGATTCATCGAGAACCACGAGGCAGTGGTTCAACGAGAATCACGAGGGGGTGATATAGGAAGAACCACATGTCAACGATTTAGCGAGAACCACATGCCAGTGATTCAGGGAGAACCATATGGCAGTGATTCAGCGAGAACCACATGGCAGTGATTCAGCGAGAACCACATGGCAGTGATTCAGCGAGAACCACATGGCAGTGATTCAGTGAGAACCAAATGGCAGTGATTCATCGAGAACCACGAGGCAGTGGTTCAACGAGAATCACGAGGGGGTGATTTAGGAAGAACCACATGTCAACGATTTAGCGAGAACCACATGCTAGTGATTCAGGGAGAACCATATGGCAGTGATTCAGCGAGAACCACACGGCAGTGATTCAGCGAGAACCACATGGCAGTGATTCAGCCAGAACCACATGGCAGTGATTCAGCGAGAATCACATGACAGTTATTCAGCAAGAATCACATGGCAGTGATTCAGCGAGAATCACATGGCAGTGACTTAGTAAGACCCACATGGCTGCAGATTTAGGTCTAGAATCAAACTCCAAATGCTTCCTTTACAGAGCAACTTCCATGCGCTCACCTTGCCGTTGTATGGCAGGTAAGGTTTGAAGTAATCAGGGGAACTAGACTCGAATTTAATATCCAGCGGTGTCCTCTTCAATCCACAGCTGCGATCCAAAGCGTTGAGCAGAACACCTGTAATTTAGGTACAGACACAAAATACAAATTAAATGTTCTGCACGGCAATACAAAAATAACAACTCCCTCCCCACCATAGAATTCTGGATTAGTTTTATTTGATTAGTTGGTTGGTTGGTTATTCAGGACGCTTTAAGCACTTTTGGTCATATCGCGTCAATGGGAGAAGGAAAGGAGAGTGGAGCCATGTCGCCGGGGGTAACCCCCTACTCTTTACGAAGAAAGACATGGGATCTTTATCATGCGACCACACAGACATGGCCACAGCAGGGCTCAAACCACCGATCCACGTGCCGTTAGGCTCTCAGGTGACCAGAGCACTCAATGCGAGCCCTCTAGCCCACTGAGCTATCGCGCCGGCCCCAGTTTGATTTGAGACAACCAAGTCACTATCTGGTTCACCCCTCCATGTTAGCATCAACGGCATCTACGTACTAGTTAAAGAACGAGCTGGAGTGCATTCGCCAACATAAAGCACGAGACGCGATAGCGTCGAGTGGTTTATTGCAGGAATGTACGACAGCGAGCTCTTTAACGTACTTAAAAAATGGTGACGTCACGCATTTGTCTAAAGTGTTCATTATCTAGAAGAATGCACTGGTAAGCAGACCTAGCCGTGTTTTATTAACGTAAGTGTACTGTATTTAAATAAAGAACGACAAAACAATGCATTATCTTGATAATGAACGAAAAAGCTGCATTATCTTGATAATGAACATTATTGTTAATATTGACTCGCTTCACTCCGCTAAGTGTCACGGTGTAACCAGTCGAGCCGAGCTGAGCTGAGCTGGCTGATGTTGTCAGAACTGGCAAATTTCATGACAGACAATGGAGTGCATACATTTTAAGCTCTACGGGGGTGGGGGTGTTTAAGATCAGAAAGTTCGAAAGGCATGGCAATTCGACAGTTATCGGTTGCATATATTTCTCCACCTTTTAACGGGGGACCCTATGATATTGGTCATGCCAGAAGGCGTCACATGTGTGTTGAATAATGCAGGATACATCCTATTAAAGGACAGGACATCTATGGATGATCTATTTTAAAGTAGAAGCGTTAAATCCCTAATATTGCTTTTCAAGGGGACTGGTTTTCAGGGGAGTTAGGTGGGATGACTTGGCCCTTGTGTGGGAATGCCTGGGGCTTCACATTGTTTGGTACATTAGTTGATCGGTCGTTTTGTCATTTTAAGGCCAAACTGTTGTTCCCCTAATGCTCACTATGAGTCGTGCAGTGCAATTGATACACTAGTCGATTTCCTGGGTCCAAACATGGGAAATGAACCACGCAAATCATGAGCAGAACTAATGCCTTGTTATAGCAATCTTATAATATTGAAGTAAAGGCTGGTCGCTTAGGAGTAATATGTGAGCTATACTGGAAGCCAGTGCTACCTGTGTCGAGCTCCTCCACCGTGGCGTTGATGCGGAGACTGGTCTTCCACATGGAGTGCCTCGTGGAGTCGAGCTCCAGCTCATCAGAGTCCACCGTAAACTTCGCGCACCCGTCAATCTGTAACCATGGGAACAACGAGACAGATATAGTAACCATCGAAACCATTGTGATGTCAGTCAAGCATGATTGGGCAGGAACTCAATGTGTTTCTATACATTTGTTTCAGCATAGCTCACGTATTACTCACGCCTAACGTTTACTACAATAATACATTTCGTGGGTTCTAACATGGAAGATGGACCCAGAAATCAGAGCAAAGAACGTTGTGGGATAATGAAAGGACATATACTTGAAACACTCCAACCTAATCTCTCGAAAACCGGTCAGAGTTATAGTAAAGACCAACAGTGAGAGCCCATCCAGAGAATGCACCACATAATTAGAAGTGTTTGTATTAGACGTAGTAAGTGAGTTATTGAAAGCCATTTGTTCATCCCAAGCAGTCGGCCGTCAGTAGTATGGTCAGGGCACGCGGTGTGTATGGCGCTGTGGCGGGTGTTGGCCACTGTACCTGGCCTTGTCTTTGTACCACCGGCCTCCCGCGTGATCTGGTAAACTGTCCATTCCAGGACATGGACTCCACGCTAACCTCCGCGGACACGATCCCCTTCACGGGCTCACCATAGGTGTACCTGCAAACGTCAGCAGTAGCACGACATGTCCCTGTATGCTACATTCACATGTTTCGCTACCGATGTTGTGTCATTATCATAATATCATGTATATTAGGCGCCACATCAACAACGCTCGAACATTATGGTCCATAATGGAGGCAGGCACGATGTCGACATATTTATGGCAAGAGGTTCAGAGCCGGGTCTTTGCAAAGAATGAAAGGGCTGTCAGTAGTTTAGTCTTGCATCTTTGCAAAGAATCACGAGGTGTGGTCCCCGATATTCGCGAAGAATCGAACAAAGCGTTGAAAAATGAATCGTAAACTTCAAAAATAACTCTTTTAGTATGGATACCTGGTCTTAATGTCACTCACATGGCACAAATTTCAAATTCAAAGGCTTTTGAATTGATTAGAAGATACGACGGAGGCTTGATTACCACTTCATATTTGGGAAGCACTGCAAAAGAGAAGTTTACAGATAACCAGCATTATAACACAAAAAAGTCCTCTCTTTCCAAGGTCCAAGTTTCCTATAACACAGACAAAACTTATCCATCAATATTTTAGTATTGACTATGGACAGCTCATAGGACACACTGCTAATAAAATAATATTTTTTCTTGCGCTAAATATGTATATTATAAGCCAATGTTATGTTCAAAGCATAACTCAAGATGACCACGTGAATCTCAACAATAAATAAGCAGCCTTCAGCGTCATACCATGGCATACGTACACTCAATACTTTTGATACTTAGATTAAAAGGGTAACATTTAGTTGTAGCTTATATATGGGGCATGTTTCATGTGTTGAGTGTATTTGATTTTACCATATTCGTCCACTTTGAATTCTTTTTCTTTTTTGGCTTCATCAACAACGACGATGATTTTCCAAGTACCCAACACAGGGTCCGATGCCAAGGGAAACTCCAAGTCAAGCAGACCTATTAAGATATATGTGAACTCGAGAACTGTAGAAACATACATAGACTTGCACAATCGCGTGCTTAGTATGGCCCATATAACTGTACTTAGTATGGCCCATATAACTGTACTTAGTATGGCCCATATAACTGTACTTAGTATGGCCCATATAACTGTACTTAGTATGGCCCATATAACTGTACAACGATTAAAGGTTTGGCTTAACAAAAGGCATAACCATACATGTACATGACAACTATCTGAGGCGAAATACCTTATTTAACCCTTTCAAAGGAAACTATGCAACGTCGCCATCGTTCAAAAGCTAACGGACCATGTGCGGATCACCAAAATCCCGTATCACGGTCAAGGTCAAGCATAAATAATATGCAACCAAGATGGCAAATAACGGATTCAGCTTAGGGTAAAATCGAAGATTAACCCAATGGGGGTCTTCCGGTTGTAAGGCAAGACAAGTTTAGTTGTGACGTCTTCAGCAGATAGTTCAATTAACCATTAACTATGCCATACAACAAAGACCCACCACGTGGCTGTACAGGCCACTGAGCTACACGTATGCCTTGGGGATCTTCGATGTAAACCTGATCAACCTGTAAATGAAAGAAATACCTTTATGAAAATCACAGAAAACATACATGTTTCGTTGATACATTCATCACCACCCCACAATTCACAAGACGTTAACATTTCTGGAATTAAATGATTTATCACCGAGGGTATCACGTTCATGAAAGGGGTCAGGGGCATAGCTGGTAAGATGGTATATTTCGTCAATGATAGGGGTCAGGGGTATAGCTGGTAACATGATATCACGTCAATGAAAGGGGTCAGGGGTATAGCTGGTAACATGATATCACGTCAATGAAAGGGGTCAGGGGTATAGCTGGTAACATGATATCACGTCAATGAAAGGGGTCAGGGGCATAGCTGGTAACATGATATCACGTCAATGAAAGGGGTCAGGGACATAGCTGGTAAGATGGTATTTCGTCAATGAAAGGGGTCAGGGGTATAGCTGGTAACATGATATCACGTCAATGAAAGGGGTCAGGGACATAGCTGGTAACATGATATCACGTCAATGAAAGGGGTCAGGGACATAGCTGGTAAGATGGTATTTCGTCAATGAAAGGGGTCAGGGGTATAGCTGGTAACATGATATCACGTCAATGAAAGGGGTCAGGGGTATAGCTGGTAACATGATATCACGTCAATGAAAGGGGTCAGGGACATAGCTGGTAACATGATATCACGTCAATGAAAGGGGTCAGGGGTATAGCTGGTAACATGATATCACGTCAATGAAAGGGGTCAGGGACATAGCTGGTAAGATGGTATTTCGTCAATGAAAGGGGTCAGGGGTATAGCTGATAACATGATATCACGTCAATGAAAGGGGTCAGGGACATAGCTGGTAAGATGGTAACACGTCAATGAAAGGGGTCAGGGACATAGCTGGTAAGATGGTATTTCGTCAATGAAAGGGGTCAGGGGTATAGCTGGTAACATGATATCACGTCAATGAAAGGGGTCAGGGGCATAGCTGGTAAGATGGTATTTCGTCAATGAAAGGGGTCAGGGGTATAGCTGGTAACATGATATCACGTCAATGAAAGGGGTCAGGGGCATAGCTGGTAAGATGGTAACACGTCAATGAAAGGGGTCAGGGACATAGCTGGTAAGATGGTATTTCGTCAATGAAAGGGGTCAGGGGTATAGCTGGTAACATGATATCACGTCAATGAAAGGGGTCAGGGGCATAGCTGGTAAGATGGTAACACGTCAATGAAAGGGGTCAGGGGCATAGCTGGTATTACATCAATGAAAGGGGTCAGGGACATAGCTGGTAAGATGGTATCATGTCAATGACAGGGGTCAGGGCCATAGCTGGTATTACATCAATGAAAGGGGTCAGGGACATAGCTGGTATCATGTCAATGAAAGAGATCAGGGACATAGCTGGTAAGATGGTATCATGTCAATGACAGGGGTCAGGGCCATAGCTGGTATTACATCAATGAAAGGGGTCAGGGACATAGCTGGTATCACGTTAATGAAAGAGGTCAGGGATATAACTGGTATCACGTCAAGGAAAGGGGTCAGGGGCATAGCTGGTAAGATGGTATCATGTCAATGACAGGGGTCAGGGCCATAGCTGGTATTACATCAATAAAAGGGGTCAGGGACATAGCTGGTATCATGTCAACGAAAGGGGTCAGGGACATAGCTGGTAACACGTCAATGAAAGGGGTCAGGGACATAGCTGGTATCACGTCACTGAAAGGGGTCAGGGCCATAGCTGGTATCATGTCAATGAAAGGGGTCAGGGCCATAGCTGGTATCATGTCAACGAAAGGGGTCAGGGACATAGCTGGTAAGATGGTATCATGTTAATGAAAGGGGTCAGGGACATAGCTGGTAAGATGGAACTTCGTCAATGAAAGGGGTCAGGGGCATAGCTGGTAAGATGGTATCATGTTAATGAAAGGGGTCAGGGGCATAGCTGGTAACACGTCAATGAAAGGGGTCAGGGACATAGCTGGTAAGATGGTATCATGTCAATGACAGGGGTCAGGGCCATAGCTGGTATTACATCAATGAAAGGGGTCAGGGACATAGCTGGTATCATGTCAATGAAAGGGATCAGGGACATAGCTGGTAAGATGGTATCATGTCAATGACAGGGGTCAGGGCCATAGCTGGTATTACATCAATGAAAGGGGTCAGGGACATAGCTGGTATCATGTCAACGAAAGGGGTCAGGGACATAGCTGGTAACACGTCAATGAAAGGGGTCAGGGACATAGCTGGTATCACGTCACTGAAAGGGGTCAGGGCCATAGCTGGTATCATGTCAATGAAAGGGGTCAGGGCCATAGCTGGTATCATGTCAACGAAAGGGGTCAGGGACATAGCTGGTAACACGTCAATGAAAGGGGCCAGGGACATAGCTGGTATCACGTCAATGAAAGGGGTCAGGGACATAGCTGGTATCACGTCACTGAAAGGGGTCAGGGCCATAGCTGGTATCATGTCAATGAAAGGGGTCAGGGACATAGCTGGTAAGATGGTATCATGTCAATGAAAGGGGTCTGGGGCATAGCTGCTAAGATGGCAACACGTCAATGAAAGGGGTCAGGGGCATAGCTGCTAAGATGGTATCATGTCAATAAAAGGGGTCAGGAGCATAGCTGCTAAGATGGTATCATGTCAATGAAAGGGGTCAGGGACATAGCTGGTAACACGTCAATGAAAGGGGTCAGGGGCATAGCTGGTAAGATGGTATCATGTTAATGAAAGGGGTCAGGGCCACAGCTGGTAAGATGGTACTTCGTCAATGAAAGGGGTCAGGGACATAGCTGGTAAGATGGTATCATGTTAATGAAAGGGGTCGGGGCCACAGCTGGTATTACATCAATGAAAGGGGTCAGGGGCATAGCTGGTAAGATGGTATCATGTTAATGAAAGGGGTCAGGGCCACAGCTGGTAAGATGGTACTTCGTCAATGATAGGGGTCAGGGGCATAGCTGGTAAGATGGTATCATGTTAATGAAAGGGGTCAGGGACATAGCTGGTATTACATCAATGAAAGGGGTCAGGGGCATAGCTGGTAACACGTCAATGATAGGGGTCAGGGACATAGCTGGTAAGATGGTATCATGTCAATGAAAGGGGTCAGGGCCACAGCTGGTATCATGTCAATGAAAGGGGTCAGGGCCATAGCTGGTATCATGTCAACGAAAGGGGTCAGGGACATAGCTGGTAACACGTCAATGAAAGGGGCCAGGGACATAGCTGGTATCACGTCAATGAAAGGGGTCAGGGACATAGCTGGTATCACGTCAATGAAAGGGGTCAGGGCCATAGCTGGTATCATGTCAATGAAAGGGGTCAGGGCCATAGCTGGTATCATGTCAACGAAAGGGGTCAGGGACATAGCTGGTAACACGTCAATGAAAGGGGCCAGGGACATAGCTGGTATCACGTCAATGAAAGGGGTCAGGGACATAGCTGGTATCACGTCACTGAAAGGGGTCAGGGCCATAGCTGGTATCATGTCAATGAAAGGGGTCAGGGACATAGCTGGTAAGATGGTATCATGTCAATGAAAGGGGTCTGGGGCATAGCTGCTAAGATGGCAACACGTCAATGAAAGGGGTCAGGGGCATAGCTGCTAAGATGGTATCATGTCAATAAAAGGGGTCAGGAGCATAGCTGCTAAGATGGTATCATGTCAATGAAAGGGGTCGGGGCCACAGCTGGTATTACATCAATGAAAGGGGTCAGGGGCATAGCTGGTAACACGTCAATGATAGGGGTCAGGGGCATAGCTGGTAAGATGGTATCATGTTAATGAAAGGGGTCAGGGCCACAGCTGGTATTACATCAATGAAAGGGGTCAGGGGCATAGCTGGTAACACGTCAATGAAAGGGGTCAGGGACATAGCTGGTAAGATGGTATCATGTCAATGACAGGGGTCAGGGCCATAGCTGGTATTACATCAATGAAAGGGGTCAGGGACATAGCTGGTATCATGTCAATGAAAGAGATCAGGGACATAGCTGGTAAGATGGTATCATGTCAATGACAGGGGTCAGGGCCATAGCTGGTATTACATCAATGAAAGGGGTCAGGGACATAGCTGGTATCACGTTAATGAAAGGGGTCAGGGATATAACTGGTATCACGTCAAGGAAAGGGGTCAGGGACATAGCTGGTAAGATGGTATCATGTCAATGACAGGGGTCAGGGCCATAGCTGGTATTACATCAATGAAAGGGGTCAGGGACATAGCTGGTATCACGTCAAGGAAAGGGGTCAGGGGCATAGCTGGTAAGATGGTATCATGTCAATGACAGGGGTCAGGGCCATAGCTGGTATTACATCAATGAAAGGGGTCAGGGACATAGCTGGTTTCACGTCAAGGAAAGGGGTCAGGGGCATAGCTGGTAAGATGGTATCATGTCAATGAAAGGGGTCAGGGCCATAGCTGGTATTACATCAATGAAAGGGGTCAGGGACATAGCTGGTATCACGTCAAGGAAAGGGGTCAGGGGCATAGCTGGTAAGATGGTATCATGTCAATGACAGGGGTCAGGGCCATAGCTGGTATTACATCAATGAAAGGGGTCAGGGATATAACTGGTATCACGTCAAGGAAAGGGGTCAGGGGCATAGCTGGTAAGATGGTATCATGTCAATGACAGGGGTCAGGGCCATAGCTGGTATTACATCAATGAAAGGGGTCAGGGACATAGCTGGTATCATGTCAACGAAAGGGGTCAGGGACATAGCTGGTAACACGTCAATGAAAGGGGTCAGGGACATAGCTGGTATCACGTCACTGAAAGGGGTCAGGGCCATAGCTGGTATCATGTCAATGAAAGGGGTCAGGGCCATAGCTGGTATCATGTCAACGAAAGGGGTCAGGGACATAGCTGGTAAGATGGTATCATGTTAATGAAAGGGGTCAGGGACATAGCTGGTAAGATGGAACTTCGTCAATGATAGGGGTCAGGGGCATAGCTGGTAAGATGGTATCATGTTAATGAAAGGGGTCAGGGCCACAGCTGGTATTACATCAATGAAAGGGGTCAGGGACATAGCTGGTATCACGTTAATGAAAGGGGTCAGGGATATAACTGGTATCACGTCAATGAAAGGGGTCAGGGGCATAGCTGGTAAGACGGTATCATGTCAATGACAGGGGTCAGGGCCATAGCTGGTATTACATCAATGAAAGGGGTCAGGGACATAGCTGGTATCATGTCAACGAAAGGGGTCAGGGTCATAGCTGGTAACACGTCAATGAAAGGGGTCAGGGACATAGCTGGTATCACGTCACTGAAAGGGGTCAGGGCCATAGCTGGTATCATGTCAATGACAGGGGTCAGGGCCATAGCTGGTATCATGTCAACGAAAGGGGTCAGGGACATAGCTGGTAACACGTCAATGAAAGGGGCCAGGGACATAGCTGGTATCACGTCAATGAAAGGGGTCAGGGACATAGCTGGTATCACGTCACTGAAAGGGGTCAGGGCCATAGCTGGTATCATGTCAATGAAAGGGGTCAGGGACATAGCTGGTAAGATGGTATCATGTCAATGAAAGGGGTCTGGGGCATAGCTGCTAAGATGGCAACACGTCAATGAAAGGGGTCAGGGGCATAGCTGCTAAGATGGTATCATGTCAATAAAAGGGGTCAGGAGCATAGCTGCTAAGATGGTATAATGTCAATGAAAGGGGTCAGGGATATAGCTGGTAACACGTCAATGAAAGGGGTCAGGGGCATAGCTGGTAAGATGATATCATGTTAATGAAAGGGGTCAGGGCCACAGCTGGTAAGATGGTACTTCGTCAATGATAGGGGTCAGGGGCATAGCTGGTAAGATGGTATCATGTTAATGAAAGGGGTCAGGGCCACAGCTGGTATTACATCAATGAAAGGGGTCAGGGGCATAGCTGGTAACACGTCAATGAAAGGGGTCAGGGACATAGCTGGTAAGATGGTATCATGTCAATGACAGGGGTCAGGGCCATAGCTGGTATTACATCAATGAAAGGGGTCAGGGACATAGCTGGTATCATGTCAATGAAAGAGATCAGGGACATAGCTGGTAAGATGGTATCATGTCAATGACAGGGGTCAGGGCCATAGCTGGTATTACATCAATGAAAGGGGTCAGGGACATAGCTGGTATCACGTTAATGAAAGGGGTCAGGGATATAACTGGTATCACGTCAAGGAAAGGGGTCAGGGGCATAGCTGGTAAGATGGTATCATGTCAATGACAGGGGTCAGGGCCATAGCTGGTATTACATCAATGAAAGGGGTCAGGGACATAGCTGGTATCATGTCAACGAAAGGGGTCAGGGACATAGCTGGTAACACGTCAATGAAAGGGGTCAGGGACATAGCTGGTATCACGTCACTGAAAGGGGTCAGGGCCATAGCTGGTATCATGTCAATGAAAGGGGTCAGGGCCATAGCTGGTATCATGTCAACGAAAGGGGTCAGGGACATAGCTGGTAACACGTCAATGAAAGGGGCCAGGGACATAGCTGGTATCACGTCAATGAAAGGGGGCAGGGACATAGCTGGTATCACGTCACTGAAAGGGGTCAGGGCCATAGCTGGTATCATGTCAATGAAAGGGGTCAGGGACATAGCTGGTAAGATGGTATCATGTCAATGAAAGGGGTCTGGGGCATAGCTGCTAAGATGGTAACACGTCAATGAAAGGGGTCAGGGGCATAGCTGCTAAGATGGTATCATGTCAATAAAAGGGGTCAGGAGCATAGCTGCTAAGATGGTAACACGTCAATGAAATGGGGTCAGGGACAAAGCTGGTATCACGTTCCTGAAAGGGGTCAGGGGCATAGCTGGTAAGATGGTATCATGTCAATAAAAGGGGTCAGGAGCATAGCTGTTAGATGGTAACACGTCAATGAAAGGGGTCTGGGACATAGCTGGTATCACGTTCATGAAAGGGGTCAGGGGCATAGCTGGTAAGATGGTATCATGTCAATAAAAGGGGTCAGGAGCATAGCTGTTAGATGGTAACACGTCAATGAAAGGGGTCAGGGACATAGCTGGTATCACGTTCCTGAAAGGGGTCAGGGGCATAGCTGCTAAGATGGTATCATGTCAATAAAAGGGGTCAGGAGCATAGCTGCTAAGATGGTAACACGTCAATGAAATGGGGTCAGGGACATAGCTGGTATCACGTTCCTGAAAGGGGTCAGGGGCATAGCTGGTAAGATGGTATCATGTCAATAAAAGGGGTCAGGAGCATAGCTGTTAGATGGTAACACGTCAATGAAAGGGGTCAGGGACATAGCTGGTATCATGTCAATGAAAGGAGTCAGGGACATAACTGGTATCACATTAATGAAAGGGGTCAGGGACATAGCTGGTAACGCGTCACTGAAAGAGGTCAGGAGCATAGCTGCTAAGATGGTATCAAGTCAATGAAAGAGGTCAGGGACATAACTGGTATCACGTCAATGAAAGGGGTCAGGGGCATAGCTGGTAAGATGGTATCATGTCAATGACAGGGGTCAGGAGCATAGCTGATAAGATGGTATCATGTCAATGAAAGGGGTCAGGGACATAGCTGGTAAGACGGTATCATGTCAATAAAAGGGGTCAGGGGCATAGCTGGTAAGAAGGTATCATGTCAAGGAAAGGGGTCAGGGACATAGCTGGTAAGATGGTATCATGTCAATAAAAGGGGTCAGGGGCATAGCTGGTAAGAAGGTATCATGTCAAGGAAAGGGGTCAGGAGCATAGCTGCTAAGATGGTATCACGTCAATGAAAGGGGTCAGGGACATAGCTGGTAAGATGGTATCATGTCAATGAAAGGGGTCAGGGCCACAGCTGGTATTACATCAATGAAAGGGGTCAGGGACATAGCTGGTATCATGTCAATGAAAGAGGTCAGGGATATAACTGGTAACACGTCAATGAAAGGGGTCAGGGACATAGCTGGTAAGATGGTATCATGTCAATGAGAGGGGTCAAAGGCATAGCTGGTAAGATGGTATTACATATATTTAAAGGGGTCAGAGGCATAGCCAATGAAGCCATGTTCATCAAGGGCATCTCCTACCTATTTCAAAGAAGGATGTAATAGTTTAGTCATGCACAAACGCTTCTACATTTACAAAGCCATGCGTGAGGCCTGAGATCTGACAAACTGGCTGGACTAGAAAACCTCACATTACATAACTGAGAATGTGAGTCCTACGACCATAGAAAAATGTGTCACACTTACAGCGTCTGAAGATGGCCGTAGATCCGCATTAAGTTTCAGGACTCGGAATTTCACTGAAAAGATACAAACAGAACTTTCAGATTACTGTTACTCATACTACTCAATGTATAAACTGTCTATATGGGCCCCTATCCTTTAACTAACCATATCATTAGAATAACAGCAATGTTCACACACTGGGTACTAATTACGCATGAAGATTTTATTTTAAGATTAATGATCCCAAACAACTAATACATTAAATATAAATCATGGATCATGTTAATCAAGCCAAGCCACAGCGCACAGACTGCAATCGATATTCAATCATTATTATTAAATATGCACATGTGTATAGGTCTATATACAGGTGTTATTATTTAAGTGTGTATTAAGTCACTTCCAACTATAGCTTGCAAGTTGCAACCATAGCAGAAGATTGTAGTACATATGTGAACAAGCAGGGTGCATCTCACCAGTTTGTGCAGGCTTGTACATTGGTTTGTCGGTCTGGATGAGTGTCAACTGGTTTGCAGCTTGCTGAATATTTATCTTTCCTGTTTCCTCAAAGTTATAGGACACAGGGGCTTCTGCAGAAGCTTTAAACTTAAATACCATGTCCTGGTAGGGTACATCTTGCGGCACAGACATGTCAAAACACTGGTCTTCTCCTGGAAGCAGGAAAAAGTGTTTTCAAATGGTAAGGCTACAACAAAATGAATTAGATAATTACAACCCAACTTCCAATGACATTATCCTGCACAAATAACATTCGCAACATGGGATTTGAACCATGAAAACACCAGCTTGGGTAGCACATGTGACAATAGAGAAACCTCCAAAATATAAAAAGGATTTAGTTATATGCAATTAATACAACACTTATATCTTGAAAAAAAATATTCAAAGTATCAAATTCTCTTTCATCTGCCAACTTACCACCATCAAATACCATTGCTTTTACATAGAGTGGGCTTTCAGAATCGTCAGGGGGAGACAACTGCGCTGAGGCCTTAACCCGAAAGTCAATGCCGTGAAAAGTCACGCATACAGACTCCATGGCTCCTGGAACCCACACTTCTGGAGCTGTAACAATTATCCCTCTGAAATATAGAATAAGTTATGCCATACAGGTGAAACCTATATAAACATACCGGTACAACCAGAATATATATAGGAAAACTAGGGATAAGAAAATATGCAACATCACAAGTTAGATATCCAGCACAAAAAAATGTTCTACATTTCATGTTACCAGGTAATTTAATTTCAAGATGACTAATGTTTTTGCATACATGCTGATGTCCAGAAGGAACATATAGTTTTAATCGGTTCGGTGGATGGAAAGTCTATATAGCATCACTGAAAGAGGCAAGTTTTTAGGAATGGAGTCAATTGTTCACTGTACTGTTGTGACATCTTGATCATAACACCCCCCTTTCACATACTGTAAACTGCCTATTTGAAGCCGCAGCTTATATTAGGAAGTTGGAGGTTCCACTTTCTGGGTTTGAGTTGCAAGTCAGGGTGCGGCTTTAAATAGGGCCGTTTGGCAATTTCAAGTGAGCAGGGTGGGGGAGTAATAATTACTGGTGTTGCCAAAATCATTTATTGCATCATAACATCATACAGGTCAACAAGTCATTTATTGCACCATAATGTCATACAAGTCAACAAGTCATTTATTGCACCATAATGTCATACAAGTCAACAAGTTAATCCATTTCGAATGTCAATAGTCTGTTCGCTCCACAAACCTCCAGAAATCTCATCACAGATTCGCAATCATCACAATCAAAGAAACCATCTTACGGTTATTTATTTATACTGCCACACGACTCCGCCCACACATATTGTAGACCAATGATCACAGGCTTAATGGTGCCAGATAGAAACTTAATACTGTGTGGGTATGACAGTGATCCATAAACATGCAGTAAAAGCCAGGAGAGCCAGCCACTGGTGTGACACTTAAGAGCTGTGATCAGAGAGGGAGAGGTGAATGTTGTTGGCAGTCGAAACTGCTTGTATAAACAATTAATTGGGTTGGTAGAGGCCAGGAGAGCCAGCCACTGGTGTGACACTTGATAAGAGGTGTGATTGGAGAGGGAGAGGTGAATGTTGTTAGTGGTCACGACTGCTTGTATAAACAATTAATTGGCTTGGTTGGGTGGATAGGATTAAGCAGGGATACAGGGGGAGGGGGTGTTGAGAGGCCAAAGTCTGGGTGCAGCTTATAGACAGTTTACGGTACAATCTCTTCTATAAGGATAGAAGAGATTTAAGTATGGGACTCCTGCACTGATCTGCTGATACAGGCAACGTTTAACATATTAAGACCAGATTATTAACCTCAACCTAAGTTGACCATTCTATTCTGCACCAGAAGGGGAAAGGGGGGCAAAATGGTGAAGCTAAGCTTTTTAGGTAACTGGGATCAGTAAAACAGTGGCAAGAGTTACCACACTTTGTTGAAACATTAAACACTGTCATTTGATGTTATAAGCCGACTGACATGCTTTACCAATGACAAATTACAAAATTATAATAAAAACAAAATTAAGCCTTAATTGCCCCATTTTATCCCATAGATGGGGCAATTTGGGCAACATGGGGCCATTGTTTAATGTGCAGCAATTAAAATAGGAGTTAATGGCCATTCGGTCATCGCTAGGTTCAGTTAGTGAATAAAAAATGTTTCCCATGTACTTAGGACTTCAAGATCAAGTTGCAAGCATGTGTTGTCATACACCATCGAGATGAGCTGAACAATTATAGCAAAACTGAGAAAAATAACAAATTATGGTTTATACCAATATGTTGTATCCTACCGATTCCCCGCTTCATATTGCGCATGCCAAATGACGTAAGTTGCTGGTATAAAAGGGGCCGTATAAAAGTATTGTGCCAGGCCAGGCCACGTAACTATGAAGATATCACTACACCCTGTTATGCCCCACGTCCCCATTTTGCCCCACATGGCTAATCAAAGGAGGGGGTCATAGGAGCCTCAATCAATCCTTTTTTGAACTGGTTTGCATAGGAACCTCAAATTTGGTTTGGTCTATCCCCTCCCCTTGGATATGCAGTAAGCTAATAAGCTTAGATCTATATAAAATTAATTTAATTCATTAAAAATAGTACTAAGGGTCAGGATCCCCTATTTGCCAATTTAAAATTAATTTAATTCATTAAAAATAGTACTAAGGGTCAGGATCCCCTATTTGTTTGTATTATTGCCAATTTTCTACTTTTTTCAGGTTCACCCTAGTTCCATAGATGTAACGTAGTCCGCTCCGATATGGGTCCAGTCGCGCAACTACCAGTATGACGCTGTTGGCGGTAGCCACAGCGGCTTGCTTGCAGGACTAAGCCTCTAAGGTTCACCCCACCGCTTGCCTGCCTTAATTCCTACCCAGTTTAAGTGATCTATGCCTATCGTTACTGACAACGATCTTTTACTTTTACTAGGCCACGATAGGACCTAGGTAGTTGATCTCACTCTACAAAAAGACAAACCAACTGCCATTGACCTGTTCAAGGCTGTTGACATTCAATTCATTGGCAATGATAATATTAATATTGATGGACTTACCTCTCTGAGACTGCTGCCCTGGTCAGCGCAGCCAAGACGAACCATGTTGTCAGTGCCCACATATTGGTAGTACTGTCACTGCACTTCAGTTTAGAAGCTGCCTTTGACCCTTAGGGAGGCAAGATTCAAACCATCGCAGATCCGAATCTTAGACCAAGTTTTCGGTTGTCGTTCTTTTTCCTCTGCTTATAAACAAGTGACGAGGGTGGCACTGCCCACTCACTGTTCCCGGGAACCTGATAGTAATAAGCCAAAATATAGTTCCAACTAAATGTATAATTGCAAGCGTTTCATGGCCGCTTTTTTCAAGTGACAGGAGGTGCTGTGTCATTACCTCATGGATAGTTTCAATCCGTAAACACACTGAATTCTGCCATCTTACAATAAAAAGATCGACTCTATTAGCTCTCTAATAGCGCGTAGGGATATCAAGACGCTCTCCTTTCTGTGACTGGTGAACTTTGGACATGTGCCGATGTTGTGCGTGGGCGGAGGGGGAAAACATTGGGCAAGCGTCGTTTAAAATACCAGGGTGGTGTGTCGGGAGGTTATGAATTATTAATTATAGGAAAATATGCGCTCTATGGAAAATGATTCTCACCAGATCTTCAACTACTTCAAAAGCCAATCGATCTCAGTGCCAGGCCCTGTTGGTGCAAAGATAAAAGTCATGAAAAACAAGCCAGATGACTGAATCCATTTGGAAAATAAATACGGCATTTACGCTCCAGCTGTCGTGGGATGAATCCCACGGCACATAACAATAATAATTGTATAGTTATATGTTGATTAGTCAAACATTCTTTTAGACTAATGAAGGTAAAGTCAAAGCTTTAACCTAAACAGAACATAGATATATTTGGTTACTTTGTTAACCCGGCCCCTGCTCAATTGCGACATAAACTGACCAGTGCTGTTTCTGAGAATCGGTGCCAAGCGCAAGCTTCGTGGGATTCTGATGAGACATACAATAGGGCTGTTCCGGTCAACATGTGGGTTCAGGTTTCTTTATGTTCCCAAAGGAGATGACTGAAGGAAATAGTATTTTCTTGGTAACTGTTAACGATTTTTCAATTGGGATAGTCTACGTTGTTGGCATCCGTTCGTCTGCGAAAGACGATGGATTTGCAGCTTCGTTTTGGTTCAAGTAAGCTAGTATAAGAATTGTTTCGCGGCATTTGCGCTTGATAAGATAAGGGGTTGGCTGCAGCCGGGCAGTTCCACGAGAGTATCTCCACCAGAGTGACTTCCGTTACTTCCACCACATTGTAAATAAGCCTTAAATGTCGTTAAAAGCCTCATACCAAGTATTCAACCACCGGTAATAATTTGATAACGGGACCATTTATGCAGTTAAATGTAATCCATTCATTTACTATTAGGGTCTATTTTGTTTAAAATTCAGCAAAATGCCTTAATTATGACTTAATAAGCCCATCTTGGGCTGGGTTATTACTCACTAGACGCCTAGATTGGCCTTTCAAATCCAGTTTCTCAAACCAGAGCCCGGCGTGGTGGACCATTCCCTCACACACGAGACGTGCCCATCTCCTCCTCCGGGAAGTTAGCTCCTCCCAAGAATTCGAATTGATACCGAAAGCCTTCATGGGGGTGGGAGGGGGGCACCCCCCCCCCCCCCCCGTGCGGTTCTGGCGGTGCAGCGATTCGCAATTCACTTCAACAGTTATATAAACGGGGGGTTGGGGGGGGGGGGATTTCTGGATTTGAGAAAACAAATGTTTAGTACGTAATTTATCCGGCATTCCTAGGACAGGAGGGCGAGTTGACTGCGATTGAGTCTGAAAATATGTAAGGCATGTACAATTTGAAGTGTATAGTTTGCGTGCAGCTATAAGTGCTGGTATAAAGAGGTAGGCCTACATAATTATATAGTATGGCCTTTGTGCGTAGAAACCCCACTTGACGAGTGTCGATCGTTGTCAATTCTGACCGTTTTTTTTTCACTCGCCCTAAGGCTTGTAAATATTACATTTAAGCCGGAAAAAAACGCGCATAAAAGAACGTGGCACAGTAAACTGCACTGACACTGTAGCAAGGTAAAATGATTTGTATATCTTGAGAATGACCTATATTTATGGACCTTGTTCGCGAACGTAAGTACGTCGAAGTGCGTCAGAGCTGTAGGTTGTGATTGGCTATATGGCTTGTTGTCCGGCTATGCCCCGATGCCCACACAAACGACCCTTTGACCGACACATCTGGCGTCATATAGGCCTATGACATCCGTTCATACGTATGTGGGGTTAATCAAAAACAGCACCTCTTTTTGGCAAGGAGAAATAGGTCGGCCGTTTATGAGGAATTGGTGGCGCTTTATATAATGGCATTTATACAATGTGTATGTATGGCGGCACCTACAGGCAGCTAGTGAATTTGTTCGGTGTAGGTGGTTGCGCATTCAGTTTATTCTCTCAGCTACATCGTTTGCACAAAGATGAAAGCACAAAACACGTTTCGTGTGAATGGAAAACTTTGACGATTCAAAACCAAATACGCTACCAAGGGTCATACATGCAGGGCGCAAATAACAGTTAAACGTTTCAGGCTCGACATTGTAAGTTCCTGGTAAGTTTTACTACGCCGCATGACGCCGACCCCGGAGAAAACGTAGTTGGCTCGACTGACGCGTTTTATTGGTGGTTATCCCCAGGCTAAAGATACGTATGCCCCCCCCCCCCCCCCCCCGCCCCACGTATGGATCCTCATTCCCTCGAAATGTCACGTTTAAAGCCCCGGTTAGCAAAAAATTACCAAAGGGAAACTCCAAAATTGACGATGCAAGGGTCTCTAAAAGATTATGCCCGTGAAGTTATATTAAACTTACGGCGGCTGCTCGGCGCAATCACGGCTCTGCTCGGTGAGGGCAGCCCGCGGAGCAGACCAAAGGTATAAAGATGTAATAAAGTTGGATGCGAGCGCGAGATCCGAAGATCGTAACAAACGTTTTCCTGCAATGTATATGGGGGTTACAGAGGTCACGCAAATTCTGAAATTCTCGATGTCGGAATTTGGATGCCAATGTCGGGTGTCGATATTTCGTGTCGCCATTTAATTATCCTTCCAGACCCATACATCAGGGAGGCCCCTTCGTGAGGCGATCGGAGCCGAACGTCAAACTCGACGCGTCCAAATAAAATTAAATATGTAAAAGGGTTTCTCCTGTGGAAGCTCTTCAATTGGGGCCATTCGATATTTGTAAATACATGTACTCCGAGCAAGAAATATTTTGGCTTTTAGATCAGGAATTAAACATGAAAACAAGGGATAAATATTATTCAAATCAGACATAAGCAATTGAATCCGTATCAAATCAGTCAACCCTTAATACATTATTCCAACCGGGAAACGTTGAAACAGCGAAGAAATTAAAATTGCAAACCGCCCCGAATCCCTAGCCAAGGTGGCCCGCCCTAGCTGGTAGTCGGGTCCATCCACACATCTGACTAAGCGGCCTAGTAGAGAACGAGTACGTGCCGCCGGAACCAGTTAACAACCTGCTGGCGGATATATAACACACTCTGTACCTCTGTACCCGTTTGACTTCTCCCAGTCCGATTGCCCAGTCTCACCTAAAGCTCCCCAACCCCCATCCCTACCCACCTCAACCCATACCAGCCTTACTCCACCCGAAAGACTTTAAGTGAAAAGTGTTTATTTTTGCAGCCCCCTCCCGGTCAGTATCCGTTCAAGTTTTCCAGAACTGCGAACGTGGAAAAGTTCCCACCGGGCTGGGGTAGTACCAACATGCCCCCTTGTAGATGCGCTGCTGTACTGTGGCCTATAGGTACAACTCCGCTCGGCTCACCGCGGCGTGGCCTCGCTGACGTCGCGCCGCGCGGAATCTAGTCCGCTGTCGGTAGGGAGGGAATGGAGCGGTGTCATGGTGAGCGGAGCGAAGTTGCACCTATGGGCCACAGTATGCGTATCGGCCGGTCCAGTGGTGGAGTGCACCAACCGGGCGCAAGTTGGTCGCAAGCGGACGCCGAGCTTACGCCGGCGTAAATCCGCGCGAGGAATTTTACGCGGTGTGCACCAAGTGGACGTAAGTCGGGCGTTAGTCGCAAGTTGGTGGCACCGCTACGCCTGCTAGGGGGTAGGCGTAAGCCTAGGGGGTGGGTGGTCGCAAGTATCAATAACGCAACCCAGGATGATGAAACTTCTAATTTTCGACTTCGAAAAGCATGAAGACATACTGTCAGTCATAATTACTGGGTGAAATAACATATGATGCACTTTGTTAAGTAAAACAAATGAGTGTACAACTGACCCCGCGTCCCATGGGCTTTTTCAATGGTAATCCACGAGCGGGTGAATCATGTTGCACGCTGGATGCCCAGCGCATTAACTGTTGGCTGTATCTTGATCAACTTGCTTTTGTTGACCCACATCACAACCGGGATTGATGTTAGAACATCTTTATTATCTTTATACACTTCCAGTAATGACCGAATTTCTGAGTCACTGAAGTTTTTCTTTCGTGCCATTTTGTCTTGGTTCTAGCTTCAAAAGTGAGACTAAATAGAGACGCACGCGTTTATAACGGAGCCACTAGCTGCTATACACATTCCAGTGCCAAATTGGACTTCGTACACGTGTATATAGCAAGTATAGGCTGTAAATTGTTTCCTTGTCTAAAGCGCTAAAATTTAGGGGATCAGGTTTCCTTCTTCCCTACTGCATGTTTCTCTGGTACGCGCCACGGCTTGTCCTTGACCTACGTGGGTCGCCACCCTTCACACGCCTCAATGTCAAGATTCTGCGACAGAAAGGAATTGAAAACTTGTGCAGGACACATACTAGTACATATCACAAAAAAACGGGAACAGCAAAGCGGAATGCTATACTAATGTGTTGTTCTGGTAGGCTGTATCATCACAATGACCCTATGTCTTGTTTAATTAACTAAACACGGGAATATTACATCAACATCAACCTTAGCCCTCCTCGCATATTTTGATAATTAAGCTATTTAGCAAGCATAGAAACAATCCACATCCAACAATGATCCTTCGCATACTTGAATTTACATTTATAAGAGCTGTGACATGTAAAAAAAAGTCACTTTTCGAAATCCGCCATCGAAACAAGGGGGAATTCCCCACATTTCATGGATGTACGTCGGACGTAACTACGCCCGACCAACGCCGACTTGGTGCACACGGCCTAACATTCCTCACTACGTCCGACGTACGTCCGACGTACGTCCGACGTAGTTACGCCGGCGCAACCACTACGCCGGCGTAAATCTGCGACCGGTTGGTGCACTCCACCACAGGAGCTTCTGGCGACCCCCGGGAGTGGAAGGGAGGGGGGGCGGGTGGTGGGGGGATAAGTATGACTCAACTGAGAGCGGAAGGGGAAGTAACACTGAGTCGTGGTGGGAGTGGAGGGACGCACACTCTGCATTCCCAACTTATTGGGGGGCCGGGTGGCCGGGGCCCGGGTGGCCGGGGCCCGGGGGCAGGATGGGCTCATATCGACAATGTCCACCGCCTCCCACCCCGTAACAATCCGCCGGTACATTCTTCATACAGAGACCCTCATATAGACAACTAGCGAAAGAAATAACAGTATGACAGTATTTTGTTTTATACGTCAAATAGTAGCAGGCAGAAGGTAGACATTGGGCAGAAATAATATCGATAATCATATTGACATAAATTGAGACCGGGAGCTACGGAATAACGGGACATATATGTTAAGGGTATTTAAACCCTGTGTAATTATTGTGCATCCAGTACAGAATACTCAAATTGCGGCTAAAGCACGATATAAACGAATATCAGTCCAGTAAAACTAAGGCCCCAGCTCATACCTTGATTGAGTAAAAAAAAAGGGTTGATTGAGTTTAAAAAAGGGGCTGTTTCCCGTCCGTTGTTCGTCATTTAACGTATTACTACTGCCTTCAGTGGATAAAATCTGCCTGACGTCCTGGTTGGTCTATAGAATTGACGTGTAGACCGCCTAACTATACTGTAAAATTAGATCAAAGATCAAAAAGATCAAATCAATTCAAATAGGCAAGGTTCCCCGGGCAGAGTTCTTTGTCTTGCTACTAATGGGAAGTTGTGGACGCGAGACAGTACGGGATTTGTTTGTTTTGATGACGGTTCGGGCGATAAGGCGTTGGGAGAAATATTATTACTGTTGGCATCAAGCCAGGTAGCCCGCCGCAGGCGATAGTATGTCGCGAGATAAGGTGATAAGCACCCAGCGGTTGTGTTGACACATGCGATAGCTTTGACACATCTAAGAGCGGCGGCTGGATATTAATAGGTTCAAGGCGGCTGCCAGTGCCAATGGGCTCTTGCATGCAGCGGCATAGTGGGACAGACAGCTTCATTTTATTAGTATAGATGTCCACCGTCTCCCACCCCCGTACCAATCCGCCGGTACATTCTTCATACAGAGACCCTAGCTCATATCGACAATGCCCACCATCTCCCACCCCCGTACCAATCCGCCGGTACATTCTTAATACAGAGACCTCCATATCGACAATGCCCACCGCCTCCCACCCCCGTACCAATCCGCCGGCTCATTCTTAATACAGAGACCCTCATATCGACAATGCCCACCGCCTCCCACCCCCGTACCAATCCGCCGGTACATTCTTCATACAGAGACCTCAGCTCATATCGACAATGCCCACCGCCTCCCACCCCCGTACCAATCCGCCGGCTCATTCTTCATACAGAGACCCTCATATCGACAATGCCCACCGCCTCCCACCCCCGTACCAATCCGCCGGTACATTCTTCATACAGAGACCCTCATATCGACAATGCCCACCACCTCCCACCCCCGTACCAATCCGCCGGTACATTCTTCATACAGAGACCTCAGCTCATATCGACAATGCCCACCACCTCCCACCCCCGTACCAATCCGCCGGTACATTCTTCATACAGAGACCTCAGCTCATATCGACAATGCCCACCACCTCCCACCCCCGTACCAATCCGCCGGTACATTCCTAATACAGAGACCTCAGCTCATATCGACAATGCCCACCACCTCCCACCCCCGTACCAATCCGCCGGTACATTCTTCATACAGAGACCTCAGCTCATATCGACAATGCCCACCACCTCCCACCCCCGTACCAATCCGCCGGTACATTCTTCATACAGAGACCTCAGCTCATATCGACAATGCCCACCACCTCCCACCCCCGTACCAATCCGCCGGCTAATTCTTAATACAGAGACCCTCATATCGACAATGTCCCCCGCCTCCCACCCCCGTACCAATCCGCCGGTACATTCTTAATACAGAGACCTCAGCTCATATCGACAATGCCAACCGCCTCCCACCTCCGTACCAATCCGCCGGCTAATTCTTAATACAGAGACCCTCATATCGACAATGTCCCCCGCCTCCCACCCCCGTACCAATCCGCCGGTACATTCTTCATACAGAGACCTCAGCTCATATCGACAATGCCCACCACCTCCCACCCCCGTACCAATCCGCCGGTACATTCTTAATACAGAGACCCTAGCTCATATCGACAATGCCCACCAACTCCCACCTCCGTACCAATCCGCCGGTACATTCTTAATACAGAGACCTCAGCTCATATCGACAATGCCAACCGCCTCCCACCTCCGTACCAATCCGCCGGTACATTCTTCATACAGAGACCTCAGCTCATATCGACAATGCCAACCGCCTCCCACCTCCGTACCAATCCGCCGGTACATTCTTCATACAGAGACCTCAGCTCATATCGAGAATGTCCACCGCCTCCCACCCCCGTACCAATCCGCGGTTACATTCTTCATGCAGAGGCCCTCATATCGACAATGTCCACCGCCTCCCACCTCCGTACCAATCCGCCGGTACATTCTTAATACAGAGACCTCAGCTCATATCGACAATGCCCACCGCCTCCCACCTCCGTACCAATCCGCCGGTACATTCTTCATACAGAGACCTCAGCTCATATCGACAATGCCCACCACCTCCCACCCCCGTACCAATCCGCCGGTACATTCTTAATACAGAGACCTCAGCTCATATCGACAATGCCCACCACCTCCCACCCCCGTACCAATCCGCCGGTACATTCTTAATACAGAGACCCTAAGTCATATCGATAATGCCCACCGCCTCCCACCCCCGTACCAATCTGCCTATACATTCTTAATACAGAGACCCCCATATCGACAATGCCCACCAGAGACCCTAGCTCATAACGACAATGCCCACCGCCTCCCACCCCCATACCAATCCGCCGGTACATTTTTCATACAGAGACCTCAGCTCATATCGAAAACGCCCACCACCTCCCACCCCCGTACCAATCCGCCGGTACAATCTTAATACAGAGACCCTCATATCGACAATGCCCACCGCCTCCCACCCTCATACTAGTCCGCCAGTACATTCTTCATAAAGAGACCCTAACTCATACCGAAAATGCCCACCGCCTCCTACCCCCTAGCAATCCGCCGGTATATTCTTCATACAGAGACCCTAACTCATACCGACAATGCCCACCGCCGCCTACCCCCTAGCAATCCACCGGCACACTCTTAATACAGAGAACGTGGGTCATATCGACAATGCCCACCGCCTCCCACCCCCATAGCAATCCACCGGTACATTCTTAATACAGAGACCCTAACTCATATCGACAATGCCCACCGCCTCCTACCCCCGTACCAATCTGCCGGTACATTCTTCATACAGAGACCCTAACTCATACCGACAATGCCCACCGCCGCCTACCCCCTAGCAATCCACCGGCACACTCTTAATACAGAGAACGTGGGTCATATCGACAATGCCCACCGCCTCCCACCCTCATAGCAATCCACCGGTACATTCCACAGGCAAAGTAAATCAGTGGAGGGGGGAGGCCGGCGGGGGGGGGGGGGGGGTAGGGGGCCACACAACGCATACTAAACACACAAGGTGTCCAACTCCCGCTGGAACTGAGCGACAGGCACCCGCTTCAAATCCCAATATCGCACCTTTACCGCGCTTGACGGGCCTCATAGATGCCTAAGTCCGATATCTAAGTAAATTATTTATTTCATCAGTAAGTAAACGAGACCTGTACTGCCGTGTAGTCGCGACAAATAAAGAATTATGCAACGACAACAACCAACTCCGGAACAGATTGAGCAAAAATGGCTGACATCAGTCAGCGAGATGAATCTGATTGGTTGGCAGTCGAAAAATGTGTCACGTGACACAGGGGATGCAACTTCAAAATTTGTTGAATCGGGACGAACATTAGCATAGCATTCCCTATGATGTGATTAATCAAAATGACAGATTTTAGGAGTACCTCCCCACATGAGCGTCATGTGAAAGCTGACCAATCGTCATATCGTGCACTGTGCCTGAGATCTCGCAGGCGAATTCTCGCGATGTCAGCCATTTTTGCTCAATCTGTTCCGGAGTTGGTTGTTGTCGTTGCCTAATTCTTTATTTGTCGCGGCTAGACGGCAGTACAGATCTCATTTACTTTTTGATGAAATAAATAAATTACTTAGAAATCGGACTTAGGCATTTACGGGGCCCGTCAAGCGCGATAAAGGTGCGATATTGGGGGTTGAAGCGGGTGCCTGTCGCTCAGTTCGAGCGGGAGTTGGACACCTTGTGTGTTTAGTATGCGTTGTGGGGCCCCCTACCCCCCCCCCCCCCCCGGCCTCCCCCCTCCACTGATTTACTGTGCCTGTGGTACATTCTTAATACAGAGACCCTAACTCATATCGACAATGCCCACCGCCTCCTACCCCCGTACCAATCTGCCGGTACATTCTTCATATAGAGACCCTAACTCATACCGACAATGCCCACCGCCGCCTACCCCCTAGCAATCCACCGGCACACTCTTAATACAGAGAACTTGGGTCATACCGCTGCTGCATTCCCCGGAAGTTTACAGCACGGATGTGTTTTAGGTCTTCCGGTTTTGGGCGGAATTACGTTATTTATAGGCTGGGAACCGGCCTAGAGCTGCTCGCAGCATACTAGGCAGTCTGTTTCGGACAGGCAGGCTGGTTCCCAGCGAACGTTATTTATTGAACAAATGTATCAGCTGTAATGGTTCAACAACCGCATATATAAATGGCGGGGATGGGTGGGGGGGGGGTGTCTGATGCTCGAGGCCAAGTATACAAACCTGAGATTGTTTCGCCTTGCATTAGTCGGTCCCCAGGAGGGAAAGCCATGTTGTGACAGTGTTAAAAGTGCCAGCATTTTTCCGGGTTTTTGTCAACGAAGCTCATTTTCACCCCTGTTGAAGAGGCTATTGCAACAAAATATAAATATGCGAACCGGCGGGGCCGCATAAACTAATTTTACGTTTAATCGTGGAATCACAGATGGGTCCCGATTGGTCCCCGCAAAATGGTTCATGATAACAATAGGGTAATAATGTTAATATCTTACCCACAGTACTCTGAAACGTAGATCTGACTTTTAATTTCTTCCTATTACGTCAAGTAGCAATGGCTGATCGCATGGGCAGATTTTCAAAAGGAATTGGATCACTTTGCGTGTGATGAACTGTGCGAATGCTTACGACTGGAGGAGGGTGGGGGCCAGGAGGGGTACTTAATACATTGCTGGGTTTTTTTTTTGGGGGGGGGGGGCGGTAAAGCCCTCTTTTTACACCGCCTAAATATGCTCGGTCGGGTCAGCCCCCCCTCCCCCCACCCCCCGGTCGCAACTCTTTTTAAATATCCCCCGGGGGTTGGGGGGGGGGGGGCTCGCTTTTTTTAGCTGGGATGAATTTCAACATTTGCAACCGTCTCCAAAGGGCTTCGGGACGGGCCACAGAGTCCATAGCAAAACCTATAGCACAATCTACGCCAAGGACTACCCTGCCAATCCCAGGGTCTGTAATAGAATATAACATATATAACTTATCTCTCACGGTAACGAAACCAAAATTTGATATCAACTACTGAGTAATTGTTTCCCACATGTGTCAATGCCCTAATTGGGTCCGGAATACCAAGAGCAGCACCCGAATAGGGATTTTGGGGTCCGTGTGAGTCAGCCGATCCGGATATACATATGTTGACGTTGATAAACGCCAATTAATATGGCGTAGATACGACATAACTGCTAAACGATGGCATAACTGTAGGTACTGACCTACGACTGGAGAGACAGGCACAGACAATGCTGGGGGGCGAGTGTTGAATCATCAGTATTAACCGTCGATAGGAAACGATCTGATTGAAATTGAACGCCGTACTTGTGACTGTCTCTGGTTCAGCTCAGCAGACGCCGTCGGGTTTCAAGTCGCACCATGTATCGACTGTGTTTTCTCTTCATTATTCGGTTGGCCTTGATTTGCGCAGAGGGTAAGTAAAATGAGGAAGAGCGATCGTCAAACGTTTTCTTCTCCATTCCTTACGCGTGAATTTTCGAATTTATATAATCTGCTCGTGATGCCTGGGGTTGGGTTTTCTTTACGGTCTGTTCTAAATTGTATTACATGTAATTGATACGATGTATAATTTGAATAACATAAAGTTTTCTGACCATTTAGTTAGCATTTCCTGTTATTCCATTTCAGATAAGGATGACCGGTTTATTGGGTGTTACCTAATTGACGACGGCATTTCGATGAAGACTCTCACAGATAATCCTTACACATGCACAGAATGGTGCAGGTACAAAAAGTTCACCTTTATCGGACAGAAGGTTAGCCAATTTACTCTAACGTAGTCCGCATGCCACTGGCGGGTTGCTTTGTTTGAGGATGCGTTTTAGTGCAAATATTAACATTATGCAAACTTAAAATGTGCCCTCCCCCAACCCCCAAGCGTAAGTTTTTCAAGCAGTTTTCTTATGACCCCCCCCCCCCCTCCCCCCTCCGCCCGCACCCGTTTCTTCTCATACCGCTGCGGTCAGCGGGGGACACATTTCAAGATTCTTGCAAATTGATAAATCGGTTATAATTTATATAACAATATGAATTTTATTAAGAATTAAACAGCAGCCCCGCATCATAAGATGAAAATCTGGACGACCATTCTTCTGAAGTAAGTGGAGATAACCAGTAAGTATGTGTAATACTTATTCTTTATTTATCAATAGTTTGCATTATTTAGATAGTGCTATTATTTTTATGGTTCATTGTTTGTGCATATGCTCGCAACAAATCACGTGAACAAAATAATTAAAGTTGCATGTCGAGTTCTTAACCGCCAAAAATAAGCCCATTCGAAATATATATCAAATTTGCAGAAAACTCGATTGTTTCATTCAATAAATTCAGAAACCTGATAAGCATCGCCGTTTCGTCTGTGATATGGCAAACATGTCTATCACGGGACACCACAAAACTGTTGCGGCAGTGCTACTTATAACAAAGCCTCGCGAAGCACACAAACTGATGACGTTTACCACTAAAATGAAAACTTGTGGTAAATTGATATCACGGGCACAGCTAAGAGACACTATTTGGCAGTCTGGCATGGATGGAGTATAGAAAAAATTAATCTTCAATGATTCAAGGACTGATTCTTATTTGTATTTTGATCTCTTTAGTTTTGGCAGGAAAGAGTCCGATATGCAACTTTAAACGAATTCGAAATCTAATGGAAACGCTTCTTATTAAAGAACAATCACCAATCTGCAGCCATGGTCGCCAACACACGTCATCCGTGTGAACATATACGCAACACATGTACCAACTAGATCAGATCAGCTTCTTATTAAAGAACAATCACCAATCTGCAGCCATGGTCGCCAACACAAGTCATCCGTGTGAACATATACGCAACACATGTACCAACTAGATCAGATCAGCTGTCGAGCAAAAAGTAGTTTCTCTGTCATATTTAACGATTATATGTGAAGCGAATGTTAAATATGAATGTTGTTGGCAAATTGGTGGGGGGATACAAAATAAATGTAAAGCAATGAGACGAGTTATAGAATCATATGGAGGGCGGGGTCTGGGCTAGGTCAAGTTGGTCATGGCCATATCAAGACCTTGCAGAAAGGCCAATAGGGTTAAAAATCTGATGTGGACTACCCACACTCTTGACACTGTTTCTTCAATGCTAACAGTTTTAAGATGTGTTTCAGATCCGAACAGGAGAAGTAAGCTGCTACTGCGCCAATGACGTCACCGATTGGCAGCGGACGGATGCCGTTAGGTGTGAGCATGAGAAGGACGGTAGCTTGTATGGCCACGCCGGGGCGATGGCTGCCCTCACAGGTAGATATAGAAACTGTTATTTATCTTTCTAACGCGGTTATCGTGCAGTCTCGCGAGATTCACCTGGCGGTACTATAATCCGATCGGGGGATGGTCAGAAATGCTATTCGGTGCCAAATGTCGTGGAAACCACAGTGGGGTTATGGCTGCTCCCCGTAGCGTAACGTTAGTTAAATTGATGGGATAGTGCGCAGGGTCCAGACGTGTCTAATGTTTGTCCGTCCTACGTACATACATTCACTTGATGGCGCTTTACTTACAGTCTGTCCTCGAGGAACCTATGGAAGCAAACGGAACCAGAACGACTACGTGGACACATGTCGCATGGACTGTGACTGTGAGTCCTCGGTGTGTCGCCTCACTGATGGAGTCTGTGTGCCCTCCTGCCCCGCTGGATGGACCGGTCGGAGCTGTGACAAAGGTGAATATCATATATGTATATATACCATAGCCAGGGGGTGGAGGTACTGTAAACAAATCTGATGGGGGGGGGGGGTCCTTAGGTGCCCCGTGAATCCTGACAAAAAGAGGACATTTCTGATTGAAAAGATACCCCAATGAAACGGACAATTGTGATGAAAAAGATACAACTTGCGACCGGGGACAGGGGGTGAACCACTGTCAAAATTTGCGTCCGTTGAGCGGGTATGCAGACAAAAAAAGAATAAACTGAGCAGATATGGAGGTATAGCGCGGCGACCGGATTTTGGAGGTTAAATGCCGCTTCCGAGCGCATTTTGGAGGTAAAAAAACGGGGGTGGAGCGTCGGGGCTCTAGCTACCGCGTAACCCTCTCAAACCCAGCATTGTATTAAGTACCCCCCCCCCCTCCCCCCCACACACACACACCCCGGAGGATGGCGTCACTTGCGCGTGCGCAAAGGGCTTCCGAGTTTCCCGTGACGGGGCCCTGTGTCAAGGTATCAGTCCACTGTTGTACTAAATCATCATTTATCATAGCCTACCCATTGAACTATTGTTCAGAACTTCGGCGTAAACAGACAATGCATTTATTTATTTAATTTTTACAGATGTGGATGAGTGTGAAGCAGGACTTCACCGCTGCTCCCATCGATGCCACAACACGGAAGGCGGATACGTCTGTTCCTGTCCGATAGGCGGCGCACTATTGGATGATGGCGTCACATGCGCGTGCGCAAATGGCTTCCAATTCTCAACAGACAACTCCCAATGTGAAGGTATCACTTCTTTCTGCCGTGCCGATAAAGGTTATTTATTAAAGTTTCTGTCAACCAATCCCGGTTAGAGGGCGGTAACTTTTACTGTTGCGTTTGTTCACCATTAATCAATACATTTACATTTACAGATGTGGACGAGTGTGAGGCCGCACTCCATCGCTGTACCCATCGCTGTCACAACACGAAAGGCGGATACACCTGTTCCTGTCCGCAAGATGGCGCACTATTGGATGATGACGTCACATGCGCGTGCGCAGAGGGTTTCGGATTCTCCAATGACAGAGTCTCGTGTGAAGGTATAAGTTCAGTGTTACCATAACTTACCATTTATCATGTTCTCTGTCGTATTGCCAGCGAGGTCACCGACCAGTCGCTTAGCCTCTCATTGAATCTTAGTTTATTTCTTATGCAGATATAGACGAGTGTGCCACAGGGGACCACCAATGTTCCCATCTGTGTCACAACACAGAGGGAGGCCACACTTGTTCCTGCCCGCCAGGTGGAGCCCTGCTGCAAGATGGCGTCACTTGTACCTGTACTGGCGGATTCCAGTTCTCCTCAGATAACTCGTCATGTGAAGGTATTAATTCAGTTAGTTGACAGATATCAGAACTACTGTCTGGCATTGATATAGCCAACTCATTCTGGATTTATGTGGCAATTATAACTTGTGTTGCATCTTTACTGCAGATTTGCTACATGGCAGAAGTTTCAGGCTTGTATAAAGTCAGTCATAAATGCCGTAGACACACGTTTCGGCCCATATTTTCTGCGAATTTGCCTCGATCACTCTAAAAATCCCTGACGTGAGAAAGCAACACTAGACCATTTTAATGATACCAAACTTACCTTTGTAATGCGATGTTATCCTTTTTAATGACACAAAGAATATTTCTCAAAACGTAAGTTTCGTAAGTTTCTGTTGATGGTTTAACGTGTGAAGGTACCTTTTCATTATGCCCTAATGTACGGTTAACGAATCCGTGAATGTGAGTTGGTATTCGTATTTCCTTCCCTGTATTGTAATATAAGACCCGTCCCGCTCATGCGGGGGGGGGGGGGGGGTAGGATTTCCTATGAGCGCACTGTGTTTGTTAGGTCTAAAGTATACCAAAAGCATTTCACATTTCACAGCGTCACATGTGAAGGTGATTTTCATAGACTTATGTGATGGATTCGCTGGATCTCGCCCAGGCCAGACGCATGTAACGATTAAAATATATATCTCGTTTATCAATTATTACCAGGTCGTGGGTTCATCCACCATTTTGTGCTTCAGTGATCGCCGGCGAAGCCAGCCTCCTGTCACTGGTATTCGTACTGGCGGGTTTGGGCCTGTCCGTCCTGATGTGCGTCCTTGTTTTCATCTGGAGGTGCGCCTTTGAGCCAACCGCTCACAGGTAATCCAGGATGCATACGTTGTAAGATGAGTTGTATACATATAGAGGGTGGTGGGAAGATGTTTGGTAAACCAGAATACATAAGTTGTAAGATGGGTTGTATACATATAGAGGGTGGTGGGAAGATGTATTGATGGCGCACAGAAGACACATAGCAGTATTTGCGTAGGTCGACAAATGTCCCTCTCCCTGGGTCTACACGACCCTATTCCCCAGATGGCGACACCGTTTGTATCTAGCAAAGCCAGCACATAATTAGTGCTGCCCTCAAGTGAGCCATGTCGTAGTAAACTGACGAGTTGTGCTTCCATCTAGCGAGTCATTTGGTAACAATGGTGCAAGGATGTGACGAGAAGATACCTTCTGTTACAGACAGCCTCCTTTCCTGGTCACCGAGTCCAAACCTCGTTTTGATCCGGGACGGAAGCGATTAGCTGGTCCAATGAGGACTTTACCATTATGTCAGGGTGGCTCAAAACAGGCGACCGGGGTCAGGGTTAACACTTCTATAAGGACTAGGGGATCAATAGATACTCTTTCGCTCTCTCTCTCTCCCGCTCTCTCCATCTCTCTCTCTCTCTCTCTCTCTCTCTCTCTGTCGCTCGATCTCCCTATCGCGACAGAGAGACAGAGGGCGGGGTAGGTAGAGACCGGGGGTTGATGGTGAGAGGCGATGAACCCAATATAATATATGCATAACATCCTTTCAACAGACACACATTCTCTCTCCCCCAGGAGACAGCCCACGCCGAGGGATTTAGTCTCCGAGGAGGGACAGTACAGCACCATCATAGAGCAGCGTGAAAGGAAGGGAACACGGCTATAAGGTGGCATCCAACGTGATGGATGCCATGGGGTATCATGGCCAAGCCAGGAGATGTTTCTGTCATGCCAGCAATTGTCTCTTCCAAGTCACCCTTTGCCGAGTCCTGGGTTGTCTCCAACATGTCAAGAGCTGCCTCTCCCAAATATGATTGTATTTAACAAGTCAAAAGTTGCCTTTCCCAAATCCAGAGTTGTCAAGTCCTAAGTCCAAGGTTGTCTCTACCAAGTCAAGAGTTCCAAGTCCATGGTTGTCTCTACCAAGTCAACAGTTGCATTTTCCAAGTCCAAGGTTGTCTCTATCAAGACACGAGTTGCCTCTTTGCAAGTCCAGGGTTGTCCCTACCAAGTCGCGAGTTGACTTTCTCAAGTACGCTTGTCTCTAACAAATCAAGAGTGTCTTTCCCAAGTCCATGATTATTTCTACCAAGTCAACAGTTGCATTTTCCAAGTCCAAGGTTGTCTCTACCCAAACACGAGTTGCCTTTTTGCAAGTCCAGGGTTGTCCCTACCAAGTCGCGAGTTGACTTTCCCAAGTACGCTTGTCTCTAAGAAATCAAGAGTTGTCTTTTCCAAGTCCATGATTGTCTCTACCAAGTCCAGATTTGCCTTTTCCAAGTCCAGGGTAGTCTCTACAAAAACACGAGTTGTTTTCTCAAGTATGATTGTCTCTACCAAGTCCAGATTTGCCTTTTCCAAGTCCAGGGTAGTCTCTACAATAACACGAGTTGTTTTCTCAAGTATGATTGTCTCTACCAAGTCAAGAGTTGCCTTCACCAAGCCCAGGATTGTCTCTACCAAGTCCAGATTTGCCTTTTCCAAGTCCAGGGTAGTCTCTACAATAACACGAGTTGTTTTCTCAAGTATGATTGTCTCTACCAAGTCCAGATTTGCCTTTTCCAAGTCCAGGGTAGTCTTTACAATAACACGAGTTGTTTTCTCAAGTATGATTGTCTCTACCAAGTCAAGAGTTGCCTTCACCAAGCCCAGGATTGTCTCTACCAAGTCCAGATTTGCCTTTTCCAAGTCCAGGGTAGTCTCTACAATAACACGATTTGTTTTCTCAAGTATGATTGTCTCTACCAAGTCCAGATTTGCCTTTTCCAAGTCCAGGGTAGTCTCTACAATAACACGAGTTGTTTTCTCAAGTATGATTGTCTCTACCAAGTCAAGAGTTGCCTTCACCAAGCCCAGGATTGTCTCTACCAAGTCCAGATTCGCCTTTTCCAAGTCCAGGGTAGTCTCTACAATAACACGAGTTGTTTTCTCAAGTATGATTGTCTCTACCAAGTCAAGAGTTGCCTTCACCAAGCCCAGAATTGTCTCTACAATAACACGAGTTGTTTTCTCAAGCATGATTGTCTCTACCAAGTCCAGATTTGCCTTTTCCAAGTCCAGGGTAGTCTCTACAATAACACGATTTGTTTTCTCAAGTATGATTGTCTCTACCAAGTCCAGATTTGCCTTTTCCAAGTCCAGGGTAGTCTCTACAATAACACGAGTTGTTTTCTCAAGTATGATTGTCTCTACCAAGTCAAGAGTTGCCTTCACCAAGCCCAGGATTGTCTCTACAATAACACGAGTTGTTTTCTCAAGCATGATTGTCTCTACCAAGTCCAGATTTGCCTTTTCCAAGTCCAGGGTAGTCTCTACAATAACACGAGTTGTTTTCTCAAGTATGATTGTCTCTACCAAGTCCAGATTTGCCTTTTCCAAGTCCAGGGTAGTCTCTACAATAACACGATTTGTTTTCTCAAGTATGATTGTCTCTACCAAGTCAAGAGTTGCCTTCACCAAGCCCAGGATTGTCTCTACCAAGTCCAGATTTGCCTTTTCCAAGTCCAGGGTAGTCTCTACAATAACACGAGTTGTTTTCTCAAGTATGATTGTCTCTACCAAGTCAAGAGTTGCCTTCACCAAGCCCAGGATTGTCTCTACAATAACACGATTTGTTTTCTCAAGTATGATTGTCTCTACCAAGTCCAGATTTGCCTTTTCCAAGTCCAGGGTAGTCTCTACAATAACACGAGTTCTTTTCTCAAGTATGATTGTCTCTACCAAGTCAAGAGTTGCCTTCACCAAGCCCAGGATTGTATCTACCAAGTCCAGATTTGTCTTTTCCAAGTCCAGGGTAGTCTCTACAATAACACGAGTTGTTTTCTCAAGTATGATTGTCTCTACCAAGTCAAGAGTTGCCTTCACCAAGCCCAGAATTGTCTCTACAATAACACGAGTTGTTTTCTCAAGCATGATTGTCTCTACCAAGTCCAGATTTGCCTTTTCCAAGTCCAGGGTAGTCTCTACAATAACACGAGTTGTTTTCTCAAGTATGATTGTTTCTACCAAGTCCAGATTTGCCTTTTCCAAGTCCAGGGTAGTCTCTACAATAACACGATTTGTTTTCTCAAGTATGATTGTCTCTACCAAGTCAAGAGTTGCCTTCACCAAGCCCAGGATTGTCTCTACCAAGTCCAGATTTGCCTTTTCCAAGTCCAGGGTAGTCTCTACAATAACACGAGTTGTTTTCTCAAGTATGATTGTCTCTACCAAGTCAAGAGTTGCCTTCACCAAGCCCAGGATTGTCTCTACAATAACACGAGTTGTTTTCTTATGTATGATTGTCTCTACCAAGTCCAGATTTGCCTTTTCCAAGTCCAGGGTAGTCTCTACAATAACACGAGTTGTTTTCTCAAGTATGATTGTCTCTACCAAGTCAAGAGTTGCCTTCACCAAGCCCAGGATTGTCTCTACAATAACACGAGTTGTTTTCTCAAGTATGATTGTCTCTACCAAGTCCAGATTTGCCTTTTCCAAGTCCAGGGTAGTCTCTACAATAACACGAGTTCTTTTCTCAAGTATGATTGTCTCTACCAAGTCAAGAGTTGCCTTCACCAAGCCCAGGATTGTCTCTACCAAGTCCAGATTTGTCTTTTCCAAGTCCAGGGTAGTCTCTACAATAACACGAGTTGTTTTCTCAAGTATGATTGTCTCTACTAAGTCAAGAGTTGCCTTCACCAAGCCCCGAATTGTCTCTACAATAACACGAGTTGTTTTCTCAAGCATGATTGTCTCTACCAAGTCCAGATTTGCCTTTTTCAAGTCCAGGGTAGTCTCTACAATAACACGAGTTGTTTTCTCAAGTATGATTGTCTCTACCAAGTCTATATTTGCCTTTTCCAAGTCCAAGGTTGTCTCTATCAAGACACGAGTTGCCTCTTTGCAAGTCCAGGGTTGTCCCTACCAAGTCGCGAGTTGACTTTCTCAAGTACGCTTGTCTCTAACAAATCAAGAGTGTCTTTCCCAAGTCCATGATTATTTCTACCAAGTCAACAGTTGCATTTTCCAAGTCCAAGGTTGTCTCTACCCAAACACGAGTTGCCTTTTTGCAAGTCCAGGGTTGTCCCTACCAAGTCGCGAGTTGACTTTCCCAAGTACGCTTGTCTCTAACAAATCAAGAGTTGTCTTTTCCAAGTCCATGATTGTCTCTACCAAGTCCAGATTTGCCTTTTCCAAGTCCAGGGTAGTCTCTACAAAAACACGAGTTGTTTTCTCAAGTATGATTGTCTCTACCAAGTCCAGATTTGCCCTTTCCAAGTCCAGGGTAGTCTCTACAATAACACGAGTTGTTTTCTCAAGTATGATTGTCTCTACCAAGTCAAGAGTTGCCTTCACCAAGCCCAGGATTGTCTCTACCAAGTCCAGATTTGCCTTTTCCAAGTCCAGGGTAGTCTCTACAATAACACGAGTTGTTTTCTCAAGTATGATTGTCTCTACCAAGTCCAGATTTGCCTTTTCCAAGTCCAGGGTAGTCTTTACAATAACACGAGTTGTTTTCTCAAGTATGATTGTCTCTACCAAGTCAAGAGTTGCCTTCACCAAGCCCAGGATTGTCTCTACCAAGTCCAGATTTGCCTTTTCCAAGTCCAGGGTAGTCTCTACAATAACACGATTTGTTTTCTCAAGTATGATTGTCTCTACCAAGTCCAGATTTGCCTTTTCCAAGTCCAGGGTAGTCTCTACAATAACACGTGTTGTTTTCTCAAGTATGATTGTCTCTACCAAGTCCAGATTTGTCTTTTCCAAGTCCAGGGTAGTCTCTACAATAACACGAGTTGTTTTCTCAAGTATGATTGTCTCTACCAAGTCAAGAGTTGCCTTCACCAAGCCCAGAATTGTCTCTACAATAACACGAGTTGTTTTCTCAAGCATGATTGTCTCTACCAAGTCCAGATTTGCCTTTTCCAAGTCCAGGGTAGTCTCTACAATAACACGAGTTGTTTTCTCAAGTATGATTGTCTCTACCAAGTCCAGATTTGCCTTTTCCAAGTCCAGGGTAGTCTCTACAATAACACGATTTGTTTTCTCAAGTATGATTGTCTCTACCAAGTCAAGAGTTGCCTTCACCAAGCCCAGGATTGTCTCTACCAAGTCCAGATTTGCCTTTTCCAAGTCCAGGGTAGTCTCTACAATAACACGAGTTGTTTTCTCAAGTATGATTGTCTCTACCAAGTCAAGAGTTGCCTTCACCAAGCCCAGGATTGTCTCTACAATAACACGAGTTGTTTTCTCATGTATGATTGTCTCTACCAAGTCCAGATTTGCCTTTTCCAAGTCCAGGGTAGTCTCTACAATAACACGAGTTGTTTTCTCAAGTATGATTGTCTCTACCAAGTCAAGAGTTGCCTTCACCAAGCCCAGAATTGTCTCTACAATAACACGAGTTGTTTTCTCAAGCATGATTGTCTCTACCAAGTCCAGATTTGCCTTTTTCAAGTCCAGGGTAGTCTCTACAATAACACGAGTTGTTTTCTCAAGTATGATTGTCTCTACCAAGTCTATATTTGCCTTTTCCAAGTCCAGGGTAGTCTCTACAATAACACGATTTGTTTTCTCAAGTATGATTGTCTCTACCAAGTCCAGATTTGCCTTTTCCAAGTCCAGGGTAGTCTCTACAATAACACGAGTTGTTTTCTCAAGCATGATTGTCTCTACCAAGTCCAGATTTGCCTTTTCCAAGTCCAGGGTAGTCTCTACAATAACACGAGTTGTTTTCTCAAGTATGATTGTCTCTACCAAGTCCAGATTTGCCTTTTCCAAGTCCAGGGTAGTCTCTACAATAACACGAGTTGTTTTCTCAAGTATGATTGTCTCTACCAAGTCAAGAGTTGCCTTCACCAAGCCCAGGATTGTCTCTACAATAACACGAGTTGTTTTCTCATGTATGATTGTCTCTACCAAGTCCAGATTTGCCTTTTCCAAGTCCAGGGTAGTCTCTACAATAACACGAGTTGTTTTCTCAAGTATGATTGTCTCTAACAAGTCAAGAGTTGCCTTCACCAAGCCCAGGATTGTCTCTACCAAGTCCAAATTTGCCTTTTCCAAATCCAGAGTTGTCGCATTTCATGCCATCTCAGTCTCTGTCGAACAACGGATTGTATCTAGCTAGTCAATAGTTGTCTCATATAGGCAAGACATAATGTATGTCGCCATGTTGTAGAGGGTTTTCCCCGAAGTATTGCACCCCACTAAGAGCCGTCATGGGGTCGATGTACTCGGTACTCGTGTACTCTAAGAGGGTTATGTTATGGATGCATTATTTACACAGGAGGCGAATATATTGTACAGTTTTCTCTATCAATATATGTCCGCTACTATATTTTCAAACCAATTCAAATAAACGCGTGCATGAAAAACCAAAAGTTATTTTGTTGTGGTTACTTGTTATGCTGGCGGACGATTATTTTCACTAAGTAGTAGTTTGGCCGCGTTACCGACGCGACTTCCCCTGATCCTTATTACAAGTATGGGCCGCGGGATAGAAAGTTGCCCCCCTGCCGACAGCAGCGATCAAAACGGAGTTTGCGTAGCGCCACCGTGCGGGGAGCTTGCCACACACCCATTATTCGTCTGCCTGAAATAGATTATTTTCTTTTTGAAAACATTATAATTTTGTGCTGTTCTCTTATACACCGCAGTTAAGTGAAAAATGAAGGACTACTTTTCCGTTGATTAAATGACCTTGACCTTGAAAGTCACGAAAACACGCTAGGTTTGGACAATCATGGAACATGGAAATTGATAACATGCCTACACGAGGACAAACAAAAACGCCAACATAGTTTGTTGTAGCCCGTCACCAGGCCTCAATTATTTGACTCGTGAGTTCAAAAACAACTCACCGGCCGTCAATCGTATATTAGCTGCCAGCTAGGGCTTTAGGATATACGGGTTATATTATCACAATTGACCGATCCAGGCTGTCAATCATTCACTGACGTCACTGTTGCTTTTTATCCAATCATGTGGTGAAAAAGGTCCTTCTCGTGCGTTAAGTCGGACAAACAAGTCGGACAAACAAAGCAGCATGTCACTTTGTTGTCGGTTTCAGAGATGAGTATTTCTCACTTGTACTTACCACCAGCTATGATTGTCAATTTCCTACTCATGCGCGCTTAAGGTAAAAGGATTCCAGCGTAGACGGGGCTAAGTGTCGGAGTGTGGATCGGTCTATTGAGCGTATGGGCTGAATCGTGCAACGTGAGAACAAAGGTCTTCATGGCGCTACAATTTAGTGTGGTCAATGACGAAGGCATTAAGCCTGTTAACAGTTCACGGCTGAAAAATACTTTATTTGATCAGGGACGTCTCTTTTTCTTTTATAGAGTTCCTTTACAAAACCACATATGCAAGTTCCACAGGTGAATTCACCGTAGAACTAGACACCTTTCCATATCTGCTGGCCTGTATTTACATGCACATGTACGCCATCACCCGCCCCCGTGACGTAGTGACCCGCGTAGTGTCCTTCATCCTGATTGGTCGATAGGAGGCCAGGGAGAATAGAATGTCTGCGCCCACCGAAGGTACACATATGGGCGACAATAGGGGCTTTTAGGCCTAAAATAATTGTTTTCTCTGCGAATTCGTAACTATAATTTGTATTCTTGTATGAACTTTATCTTTCGATTATATTCGCTCGTTGGCACGGACCTTACGGCCAGAATTGGCTTCCCTTTAACATTGCACCCTGGTGATAAAACGGAGATAGTGATTGACATTATTACATGAACTAGGAGAAGGTGAGGCACTGATTTATGTTGTATCTTTTACCCAGTTTTAAAATTTGTAAATAGTCATGCAGCAACTAACAGAGATCTATTCTACAACAAATATGGCTGACTATTTATAATTCGGTCATTGGATACCAAAGTGATAACCACACAATTTCCAGAACAAAAATCTGCACTGATAAATAACAATGATTATTAGTAATCAATGAATAAACTTCCTGCCCATGTATTTACTTTCTCTATGTGACATGTGCCTCCGCCGCCAGTCATATTATCTTTAAACAGAGTGATATATTATGTTTGTCGTCCATAAATATAAATATATGTCATATAAACCATTATTTGCCCATCGAGCAGCTACATTATGCCACATTATGAACCCTCGATCCCAAAGGGAAACCGGACTTCTGTATATTAACTTAAGTGATAAGAGATAGAGACAGAGAGAAGCAGATACTGAGCTGACTGTGGGCAAGATACAAGGCGGGATTACACCAGAATTTCTCACTGCATGGATTGTTCGGTGTCACTTGTCGCCTTTCAAACCGCATTATAAGTCGCATTATGTATCGACTTTGTCTCCTTCTCGTCCTTCAATTGACCTTCACTCGAGCAGAGGGTAAGTTAAAAGACGCATCACGGGAACGTGATATGCGATTTCTGTATTTATTTATTATTTAGTCGTTGATCAGACTCCAACTCCAACTCGTTTTAGGCTCGTCTTTTGTTTACTCCCAGCCCGTGTGAGAACGTCTGTTGGGGTTCTGAGGGTGTTATCTATCCTTAAAGTACTGCTATGACGTCATTCTATTGTCTAAACTGTACATTATTTTTCACGACTGTACTGTTTTAGCGAGCAGTAATTGCGATTGACTCAAGGAGACCAAACAATTTTTCTGTTGAACAATCGTCTTTCTGTTACGAAATCGACAATCGCAGGCAATGCCAATCATGAGCAATAAGTGAGCCTGTCTAAAACAGGTCACAACCACAATGGATGATGAACTGGAAGCTTGACGCCCGATGGAAAGCTCCAGCAAAAACAGATACAAATTTCTCATCAAAACAAGCGTAGGTCACAAAATCCACTTTTAGAAACTGAATTTGAAATCATATGTAATTCATATGCAAAATACATACCGACATTTCCTTATATCCTATAATCACAATAGAAATCATTTTCTTTCTCGTGAATCCCACGAAACTCAGTTTGCAAAGCGTATCCTATGCATCAACAACGCACTGGGTGTTACTTGTTTCAAACACCATCGCAACATCGCTGCGTATCATATCCTTTCAGTATCCAATAATTTGAACGATTGTAGGCTATCATATTCCACATTCAAATGACCATTATCGTCATATCCTTTCAGTATCCAATAATTTGAACGATTGTATCATATTCCACATTTAAATGACCATTATCGTTGGTATAAAAACACATAATCGATGTGAAGTAGCCTACGCGCCTTGATGCGAAACACGACTTCATTCTTGCAATCTGAAGATGAACTAAACTGACTTGTGGCTGCAGCGTCCGACGTTCTTCCATGTCAGGGCAAACCACTGTTTCCGTTTAGCTCACGTATGACTCAAGTTTACCATTGCCACAAACATACATTTCGTTGGTTCTCACATAGAATATGGACCGACTTAAGTGAGCTATTTTATTGGTTTCGGAAGCGAGAGATGCAATGTACATCTTCAAAGAACTCTTATTCACGCTACATGGACCAGGTGAGGCTCACCGACCGTACTTTAAGTCAGAGAATACCCGTGGGTAATGCCCTGCTCACATAGACCAACCGACGCCTCGGCCGAGCTAAAAAGGAGAAAATTGGCCCCAAATCGGCCCCAAATCGGCCGTGACCTCGGCCGACCTCGGCCGAGCATTGCTGCTCGGTGGCTCATTTCAGGTGCTCGGCCGAGGCCTTTCCAGTTTTAATGCAGACATTAAAACCAGGCCGAGCCCGGCCAATTTCCTTAGGTCGGCGCAGGTCGGCCGACCTCTCGGCCGAGCTCGGCCGATTTGTGGCCGCTTGAAGAACTCGGTGGCGTGGGCGAGCTCTGACGTCGGCCGACCAGTCTTAGTCTATGTGAGCAGGGCATAACAGTTCATTCTTGACAAGATATGTACTCGGCTTGCGCCTCGTAATTCTTTTTCAAGAATGTACTGTTACGTGGGCATTCTCCTTACCCTAATCGCCGGTCCACCCGCTACGTGGCGCCATGGTGTGAGCCTTAAACCGAACCGCTAATCCTAAGCCAGATGCCCTATCCTTAAGCTATAGGCCCTATCCTTAAGCCATAGGCCCTATCCTTAAGCCATAGGCCCTATCCTTAAGCCATAGGCCCTCTCCATAGGCCCTAACTCCTAACCCTCATCCGAATCCCAATCCCCAATCTTTTACCATAATCCTCAATCTCTGATTTCGAATCACTAATCCCAATTCCCTGACCCATAATCCTTAATTTCTGGTCCCTAATCTTCAATCTTTGATCCCTAATCCTTAATCCCTATTCTCTAACTCTTAACCCTTAATCATCAACCCTAACAATACCCTGGGGGGTGGATCGGCGATGAGGGACACATAAGACCCCAACAAACGTCGTCTAGCTTATCCGGATGTGAATGATTCTTCTGTCATACATGGGTCAATGACATGCTTAACTTGTAGTACAAGTATATGATGGATTCGTAAGCTCTAGAAGAAGAAATGATACATTGGTCTTGGCATAACATTACCATCTGTGATTTTGTTCTCGTCCTATATAGAGGGAATCAATGAGTTTGTTGGGTGCTACAAGACGATCCAAGGCTCGTATTTTCTGCAAACCGCCATCGAGTGCACAGAGTATTGCCGACTAAACGGCCACACCTTTGCCGGACAGAAAGTAAGTCATATACCATATAGATATATTAACGGGCCTTATGACATGTACAAACAAAGCGTGTCCAGACAATCTGTTGTACAGAGTAGCTATGCACGCCTTCTTGACGTTAGCGTAGGCCGTATAACCACAATTAGCCGCAGAGGATGCTAGCCGCAATAATTAATAGTCTAATGTGAATACTGACGACGCATCTTGGCTGGCGTCGTCTATAGTCAATACAAATACTCCATCGATGTTTTGTGTCGCCAACTCTACATAATAGCCCCTTGGCGCAAGTGCCCCCAGGCAAGCCCGCTTCTCTAGGGGCACAACGGTAACAATGTTAAAATCCTTCGACGTTAGTAGGGAATCGACTGTAGCTTTTATTATAATGCGGGCGCGTACAATAATAGTGCTAACGTATTATATATACCTTGTTCTATCATCTGAGATCAAAAAAGTGTGTCGACACTAGGTTGTTTCGATTATATTTTCGCGAAGAAATGTTGGAGCACACAACTGTTCCCGACCAGCCATCCGCCATATTTGTTTTTGGCGGATGTCGGTACCTGTGAATGCGAGTTGGTTCCTCCTCTCCGTTAGCATATGACTCTCCGCTAGAGGGCCTTGTCAGTCGCTCACTTTGAACTTAACGACAACAGCAGCGCCCTCTTTCACAGGTCATTGACTGTTACAAAGTTTGGGACCCAGGCTACATATGGTTCAAATGGTGGCGGGATTCGCCAGGTGGCGCTGCATATACATGGCGGTTGGTAGGGAAAAGTCGCAGGCTCGAACATTTGTTCGCGAAAATATGACTGGAACAATCTAGTGTTCTTGATGTCAGAAGATAGAACAAGGTATATAGAATACGTAAGCACTATTATTGTACGCGCCCGCATTATAATAAAAGCTACAGTCGATTCCCTACTAACGTCGAAGGATTTTAACATTGTTACCGTTGTGCCCCTAGAGAAGCGGGCTTGCCTGGGGGCACTTGCGCCAAAATAGCCCCCTATGTAAGATGCCCGCCTGGGAGTTACGTAACCAGGGCCGTGGGAAGGGGGGTGCGTGGGATGCGAAGACGCCCCCTCCCCTCTCCTTTCGCCCAAGAAAAGTTTCACTGATAAAGTCGCTTCATCATTAAAAACTTCATCACCAACTTCTCATTTCTCCGTTACTGATGCTCTCACCCGCCTGTCCTCCTTTCCTGGTTCCATCTGTTCCTATTATCCTCTTTCTTATTCCATCACTCCCATAAACTACACCTCATGTGGTACTCGTCCCCCCATTGGCACTCTCATTTCCTCCTTAGCCTCTCCTGACATTCCAATTCCCTTACTATCCTCTCTTGAAAAAAACTCATTTGTTCTTTATCCTCTACTGATACTTCCTTATTATCTTCTCCTGGCACTACCATTTACTCTCCTGGCACTTCTATTCCCTCATCGTCCTCCCCGGGCACGCCAATTTCCATATCGACAACAACATGGGATCCTATAGACTGTGATTGCCAACAAGTTCTGCTACGCAATAGTTATCAGCAGACAGGTTCAAAGTGCAAGTACTTTCGTCCACCATGTTTTGCGTGACTATTTTACCCACAATGTTAGCGGCGACCGTTATTGGACTCCGATCGAATTAAAGAGACTGACGAGGTGAAACCGTTTCCAGCGCTCCCAAGATGTCGTATAAATATAGTTATTTAAGTCTCTTCTATGTTTGGATAACTGATAATAAACATCATGTAACTTCCTTGTCACAGGAATTTATATGTGTGAAAACGTGTCTCCAATTATGTTTGCCTTGGTAATTAATTTCCATGTTATTTGCCCTGAGGTAATTGCACGTTTTGTCTGATGCCCTCATATAGTTATCTAAACTATCTCTATGCATAATATCCCATATATCTTTGCCTTCTTTTAGTTTTTCTATTTCTCTCTTTCGTTATATATATATATAAATGACATAATTATATATATAATGGCTCATCTAGCAGGGGAGACCCCAGGGAGGTGCCCTCCCCCCCCCCCCCCGCACTAAGGTAACGTGGGGGGTTGACTTCCAAAATTGAGAGTATTTCTTCTTCACAATGAGGCTTTGACAGCAAACGAGATTATCGCTTTGTGACAATTCTGTAGACGTTTGTTGTCCGGGCAGTTGTAATGATCAACTTGTTCTAATATTAGTGCTTTATCGCGTTTCTGATGGATGGTGTTATTATCTCTGCGGCCAATGTTATATTTGCGGTTGTATTTAGGTTTGTGGTTTCCATGCAGGCCGTTTCTCTGATTTTTTGTGTGACAGATAATTCCTTGTATGTTGTGTTGCCTTGCAGGCGGGCAGAACGTGCCATTGTTTCGACAGCCTGGCCTCATGGCAACGCGAGGAGTCCGCTCAATGTGACGTCATGTGGGAAGGTCATCGTTACGGCCTGGGAGAAGCGATGGCGGCATACATAGGTGCACTCTCTGCCTTCGACTCACTCCGCTAGGGCTCCATTATATCTCTGTTGTCGCCTACGTCCTCAATGCATTTTCACACTCGCTCGCCAGGGCGGCGCTGCGCAGATTGATAGGAAAAATGCATCGCGCATTTCTACAAATTAGTGCTGGAACCCAGCCTAATCCTAATAATACATGAAATCAGGCAACGAAAAGAAAGAGTTCTGTCACAATTATGACTTTTTCGAAAGGGTACAAGATGTTTTGGGTGTATTAAATACACAAAGCTCGTTATTTTGATGTTTTATTCTGGAAAACTAAATTGTTGCAAGAAATTACAGCTGATTTGACCGTTTTTCAAGAATCTTGAAATTTGCCCCCGGCCGACAGCAGCGGTAAAAGCCAGCTTGCGTAGCGCCACCGTGCGGGGAGCTTGAAACAAGTGGACATTCTTCTTTCTAAAAACCGAAAACATTCTTTCATATTAGATGAGATAAAATGTATATATGTAGTTAAAGACAGTGGGGGATCCAGGTGTTTGTGGGGGCAGGGAGGGAAAGGGGGGGGGGGGGGTGGGGAGAGGGCGATTTGTGCGTTCCGGACACCGCACCCCCCTCCCAGGCCATTTGTGATGACGTGAAGACCCATTTGTGTAGCTTGAACTCCCATCGAATGAAATGGCCCACTTAATTATCTGAATCCCAGATCTTTGACCCGACACATACATATATTCGCATTACATTTTGTCGCTTGCAGTGTGCCCTCGGGGTACATATGGGAAGGACTGTAAGAGGACATGTGACTGTGACTCGGGCTCGGTGTGTGACGTCACTGACGGACACTGCAGACCTTCCTGCCCCGCCGAATGGACCGGTTTGCACTGTGAGGAAGGTATATAACGACATCTGTTAATCCCATTACGTCGAATTTTACGTATTCTTGTTTGTTTCCTGATTAGGACGTATCTGCTTAAGAAAACATACAGTATAAAATATCTGTTAATACCATTGGGTCGATTTTTCCTTCATTTTTTTTGTTGATAATAAGTAGGACTGACCTTATCTCAAAATAACCCGTTGATGTCATAGGCGTGGTCATAACACAACGAACAAATTGGCTATTTAAAATTGCGAAAATGATATATTTAGTTTCACCTCGCATTGTTTAAAGTATTATTAAAGGAATAACTAAAAGACCCATCGACTTTGACTTTGTTACAGACGTGGACGAGTGTGCTGTGGGACTTCACAAATGCCCCTACCGCTGTTACAACATGGAAGGCGCACACTCCTGTGTCTGCCCGCTAGGTGGCGCGCCCCGGGATGACGGACGCACCTGCAAGTGCGCCCCGGGCTTCCAGATATCTGCTGACAAGTCATCGTGTGAAGGTACGTTTAACAAGGGGCAATAGACATACCCACTTAATTGACCGACTGTATCAACTTCAGAGAGCACCTCTGATGTCGTGAGTTACGCACTCCACTTAATCGAAATCAGATTAACCGAAATTTCGATTGTCGGAAATTGAACTTGAGTTGCATGAAATTGCATTGAAGTTGCGATGTTGAATATGCGTAGTATTCTAATGCAAATTTTAAAAAGATACCCCAAGTATATCATTGCATACGACCTGTTTCATGCAAGTTAGGTACTTGAAGATGAAATATCTGAAGACTATACAACAGGAATCTCTATTAGTTTACAATGGGACATCGGGAGTGAATTTTGCATCTAATTCCACTGACGGTTTACCGCTGCGCCAACGTATTCAGTGTTGAGAACGTGTTACGTGTTATTATCACCCTGGTCGCTATCTGGTAGTTTATCATCTTTATCGATCTCTTCAGCGTTGACGCTGACCTCTCGGAATCCCTCCTTTCGAGTGCCTTATACCGTCGTCCTTTCCCGAGTATTTATCACTTCGATGACAAACAATAATTTTGATGTCTTCAGGGTGAACTACAAGGGGTCTGGAAGCGGGGGGTGGGGGTGGGAGGGTCCAATGTCCAGCCTGTCGCCATTTGCCCCTTCCAGACCCATAACTACTGGCTCCTCAAGGCCGTCGTAGCAAATATAGTGGATGTACCTCTCATCCAGTCAATGAACACATTACATTGGTTGGATGTGCATAGTACATTGGTCGGATGTTCCTTGTACATTAGTTGGATGTACATTGTACATTGGTTGGATGTACATAGTACATTGGTTGGATGTACATGGTACATTGGTTGGATGTACATAGTACAGTGGTTGGATGTAAATTGTACATTGGTTGGATGTACATAGTACATTGGTTGGATGTACATAGTACATTGGTTGGATGTACATAGTACATTGGTTGGATGTACATAATACATTGGTTGGATGTACATAGTACATTGGTTGGATGTACATTGTACATTGGTTGGATGTACATTGTACATTGGTTGGATGTACATAGTACATTGGTTGGATGTACATAGTACATTGGTTGGATGTACATAATACATTGGTTGGATGTACATAGTACATTGGTTGGATGTACATAGTACATTGGTGGGATGTACATAGTACATTGGTGGGATGTACATAGCACATTGGTTGGATGTACATTGGTTGGATGTACATTGGTTGGATGTACATTGTACATTGGTTGGACATACATTGTACATTGGTTGGATGTACATTGGTTGGATGTACATTGGTTGGATGTACATTGTACATTGGTTAGACATACATTGTACATTGGTTGGATGTACATTGGTTGGATGTACAGAGTACATTGGTTGGATGCACATAGTACATTGGTTGGATGCACATAGTACATTGGTTGGATGTGCATAGTATACTACTTACAATTTGCAGAGATAATGAGAGTGTAATTCTACTATTAATAATAATACAGATAAACCTTCCCCAATCTGTGCCCAATCTGTTACTCGTGTTTCACCATGCATGGTAAAGGCAAACGTCTTTGTATTATAGTAGAATTACACAGTCACCTGTTATACACTTAGATAACTCTGCATAGAGGTGATACTTAGCAAATTGTGATTAGTATACATTGGTTGGGTGTGCATAGTACATTGGTTGGGTGTGCATAGTACATTGGTTGGGTGTGCATAGTACATTGGTTGGGTGTGCATAGTACATTGGTTGGGTGTGCATAGTACATTGGTTGGGTGTGCATAATACATTGGTTGGGTGTGCATAGTACATTGGTTGGGTGTGCATAGTACATTGGTTGGGTGTGCATAGTACATTGGTTGGGTGTGCATAGTACATTGGTTGGGTGTGCATAGTACATTGGTTGGGTGTACATAGTACATTGGTTGGGTGTGCATAGTACATTGGTTGGGTGTGCATAGTACATTGGTTGGGTGTGCATAGTATATTGGTTGGGTGTGCATAGTACATTGGTTGGGTGTGCATAGTACATTGGTTGGGTGTGCATAGTACATTGGTTGGGTGTGCATAGTACATTGGTTGGGTGTGCATAGTACATTGGTTGGGTGTGCATAGTACATTGGTTGGGTGTGCATAGTACATTGGTTGGGTGTGCATAGTACATTGGTTGGGTGTACATAGTACATTTGTTGGGTGTGCATAGTACATTGGTTGGGTGTGCATAGTACATTGGTTGGGTGTGCATAGTACATTGGTTGGGTGTGCATAGTACATTGGTTGGGTGTGCATGATTCGCATGTTTATTGCTATTATTTACTTCAGTTGAAGGTATTCCTTCTTTCATCTGTATCGTATGCACCAGGACAACTGTATGGTATTGATATAGACAACTCATGCTGGATTTATTTGGCAGTTGTGTTGCATCTTGGATGCATATTTGTCAAATGGCAGACATTTCATCCAATAAAACCGTGTAGATGTCAGGGAGTATCACTTATATCACTGAGATAAACTTATTGCCTGCTGCAGCTATAGACGAGTGTGCCGCCGGGAACCACCAATGTTCCCATCTGTGTCACAACACAGAGGGAGGCCACACTTGTTCCTGCCCGCCAGGTGGAGCCCTGAAGCAAGATGGCGCCACGTGTGTCTGTGCCAGCGGATTCCAGTTCTCGTCAGATAACTCGTCATGTGAAGGTATTGTTTTCTTCCGTTTGTCTGGCGGGCATCAAGACAAGTGATGGCCACATATATATTCAATTGTAAGGGATTACTTTGGTATATAACTGTTGCACCTATTCTTCAGACTGGTTATATATATATAGTACAGTTCACGCAGTCTTTGCAGTAGTTTGAATAGAACGGCGTTCCATTGGTTCCTCAATAAGAATTAGGTCTGAGCATCCCGACAACACCAACACCAATTGCATTGAGATTGATTATCATGTATTGGCTTACTCCTCCTCTATCTCACCGCCAAACTCCGCTCGGTCGGGGTATTTGTCCCAGGGAAACCGCTCCATGAACGCACGTTTTCAGAGCCGCAGCCCCCCCCCCCCCCCCCAAAGTTTTAAAATATCCGCTCTACTATAAGGGTGTCTTTTTCATCACAAATGTCCGCTCTCTCAGGCATCAAGGCACTCGCAGACCCCCCCACCCCACCAGATTTTTATTATAGTGCCCCCCAGGGGGATGGACACGTCTCGTGCGTGAGGGAATGGCCCACCACGACAAGCTCTGGTTTGGGAAACTGGACTTGAAACGCCAATCTAGGTTTGATTTGCTTTGATTGGGTATTAACGGCACTTTCAGCCTGTCAGGCTATATAGTGCCATACTGGCTCGCCAATCTAGGCCCCCGGTGAGTACTAACCAAGACCTTTCGACAGGTCATGGATCGCTATCGTGTGCGCTCTCCGAAAGGGGTACTTAATACATTGCTGGGTTGGGTTGAGGGGGGGGGGGCCAACGGTAAATCCCCTACTTTTTACCTCCAAAGCCCGCTCGCAACGGGTATTTTTTACCGTTAAATCGCCCTATGTCGCAGTTATCAATGGGCACCCGCGGAACTCCTCCCCCACCAGATTTGTATAACAGTACCCCCCCACCCCCACCCCACCTCCCAAGGGCGTAGTCCAATTGGTAACAATATAAAGGACCTTCAGTTGCAAAAACTATTTCAGATTCATTGGGTTGTATATCAGTCCTGTATCTATGAAAGTAGAACGATATCATCATCACTGAGCTGAATACAATCTCTTTCACTCCGCAGATATAGACGAGTGTGCCGCCGGGGACCACCAGTGTTCCCATGTGTGTCACAACACAGAGGGAGGCCACACTTGTTCCTGCCCGCCAGGTGGAGCCCTGAAGCAAGATGGCCCCAAGTGTACTTGTGAGACCGGCTTCCACTTCTCGTCAGATGGTTTATCGTGTGAAGGTATGGCTTCTTTCAATGTGTGTGAAGAGCATTAGGACAACCGACTGGCATCTATGACCTATGTGGGATTCATTTGGCATTTGGAAATTGTGTTGCACCTACGCTGCATATTGTTTTATGGGGCAGTTCCGTTATCTTACACAGTGTTATCAAAGACGGGTGTCGTCAATTCACTCCCGAATCTTGTAGACCGCATGGGACGCTGCCTTCTACTCGTCGAGCTGTTCTAATCCCCTACCCCCGTGGAAATGGTTCTAACTGACACATGGGAATGGTTCTAACTGACACATGGGAATGGTTCTAACTCATCCATGGGAGGCGTTCTAACTCACACATGAAAGTGGTTCTAACTCATCCATGGGAGGGATTCTAATTCACCCATGGGAGTGGTTCTAACTCCTCCACGGGAGGGATTCTAACTCATCACTGGGAGGCGTTCTAAGTCACCCTTCAGAGCGGTTCTAACTGACCCATGGGAGTGGTTCTAATTCACCCATGGGAGTGGTTCTAACTCCTCCACGGGAGGGATTCTAACTCATCACTGGGAGGCGTTCTAAGTCACCCTTCAGAGCGGTTCTAACTGACCCATGGAAGTGGTTCTAATTCACCCATGGGAGTGGTTCTAACTCCTCCACGGGAGGGATTCAAACTCATCACTGGGAGGCGTTCTAAGTCACCCTTCAGGGCGGTTCTAACTGACCCATGGAAGTGGTTCTAATTCACCCATGGGAGTGGTTCTAACTCCTCCACGGGAGGGATTCTAACTCATCAATGGGAGGCGTTCTAAGTCACCCTTCAGAGCGGTTCTAACTGACCCATGGGAGTGGTTCTAATTCACCCATGGGAGTGGTTCTAACTCCTCCACGGGAGGGATTCTAACTCATCACTGGGAGGCGTTCTAAGTCACCCTTCAGAGCGGTTCTAACTGACCCATGGAAGTGGTTCTAATTCACCCATGGAAGTGGTTCTAACTCCTCCACGGGAGGGATTCTAACTCATCACTGGGAGGCGTTCTAAGTCACCATTCAGAGCGGTTCTAACTGACCCATAGAAGTGGTTCTAATTCACCCATGGGAGTGGTTCTAACTCCTCCACGGGAGGGATTCTAACTCATCAATGGGAGGCGTTCTAAGTCACCCTTCAGAGCGGTTCTAACTGACCCATGGGAGTGGTTCTAACTGACCCATGGGAGTGGTTCTAACTGACCCATGGAAGTGGTTCTAATTCACCCATGGGAGTGGTTCTAACTCCTCCACGGGAGGGATTCTAACTCATCAATGGGAGGTGTTCTAAGTCACCCTTCAGAGCGGTTCTAACTGACCCATGGGAGTGGTTCTAGGTAACCCATGGGAGTCGTACTAACTGGTGCTGGTAAAATATGGTATGGGAAATCGTGACTTGGTTACTGCATCGCAGACCCCCCCAACCCCACCAGATTTCTATTATAGTGCCCCCCAGGGGGATGGACACGTCTCGTGCGTGAGGGAATGGCCCACCACGACAAGCTCTGGTTTGGGAAACTGGACTTGAAACGCCAATCTAGGTTTGATTTGCTTTGATTGGGTATTAACGGCACTTTCAGCCTGTCAGGCTATATAGTGCCATACTGGCTCGCCAATCTAGGCCCCCGGTGAGTACTAACCAAGACCTTTCGACAGGTCATGGATCGCTATCGCGTGCGCTCTCCGAAGAGGGTACTCAATACATTGCTGGGTTGGGTTGGGGGGAGGGGGGGCCAACGGTAAATCCCCTACTTTTTACCTCCAAAGCCCGCTCGCAACGGGTATTTTTTACCGTTAAATCGCTCTATGTCGCAGTTATCAATGGGCACCCGCGGAACTCCTCCCCCACCAGATTTGTATAACAGTACCCCCCCACCCCCACCCCACCTCCCAAGGGCGTAGTCCAATTGGTAACAATATAAAGGACCTTCAGTTGCAAAAACTATTTCAGATTCATTGGGGTGTATACCAGTCCTGTATCTATGAAAGTAGAACGATATCATCATCACTGAGCTGAATACAATCTCTTTCACTCCGCAGATATAGACGAGTGTGCCGCCGGGGACCACCAGTGTTCCCATGTGTGTCACAACACAGAGGGAGGCCACACTTGTTCCTGCCCGCCAGGTGGAGCCCTGAAGCAAGATGGCCCCAAGTGTACCTGTGAGACCGGCTTCCACTTCTCGTCAGATGGTTTATCGTGTGAAGGTATGGCTTCTTTCAGTGTGTGTGAAGAGCATTAGGACAACCGACTGGCATCTATGACCTATGTGAGATTCATTTGGCATTTGGAAATTGTGTTGCACCTACGCTGCATATTGTTTTATGGGGCAGTTCCGTTATCTTACACAGTGTTATCAAAGACGGGTGTCGTCAATTCACTCCCGAATCCTGTAGACCGCATGGGACGCTGCCTTCTACTCGTCGAGCTGTTCTAATCCCCTCCCCCCGTGGGAATGGTTCTAACTGACACATGGGAATGGTTCTAACTGACACATGGGAATGGTTCTAACTCATCCATGGGAGGCGTTCTAACTCACACATGGAAGTGGTTCTAACTCCTCCATGGGAGGGATTCTAATCCACCCATGGGAGTGGTTCTAACTCCTCCACGGGAGGGATTCTAACTCATCAATGGGAGGCGTTCTAAGTCACCCTTCAGAGCGGTTCTAACTGACCCATGGAAGTGGTTCTAATTCACCCATGGGAGTGGTTCTAACTCCTCCACGGGAGGGATTCTAACTCATCAATGGGAGGCTTTCTAAGTCACCCTTCAGAGCGGTTCTAACTGACCCATGAGAGTGGTTCTAATTCACCCATGGGAGTGGTTCTAACTCCTCCACGGGAGGGATTCTAACTCATCAATGGGAGGCTTTCTAAGTCACCCTTCAGAGCGGTTCTAACTGACCCATGGGAGTGGTTCTAATTCACCCATGGGAGTGGTTCTAACTCCTCCACGGGAGGGATTCTAACTCATCACTGGGAGGCGTTCTAAGTCACCCTTCAGAGCGGTTCTAACTGACCCATGGGAGTGGTTCTAGGTAACCCATGGGAGTGGTTCTAGGTAACCCATGGGAGTGGTTCTAGGTAACCCATGGGAGTGGTTCTAGGTAACCCATGGGAGTGGTTCTAGGTAACTTTTGGAAGTGGTTCTAGGTAACCCATGGAAGTGGTTCTAACTCATCCATGGGAGGGATTCTAATTCACCCATGGGAGTGGTTCTAACTCCTCCACGGGAGGGATTCTAACTCATCACTGGGAGGCGTTCTAAGTCACCCTTCAGAGCGGTTCTAACTGACCCATGCGAGTGGTTCTAACTGACCCATGGGAGTGGTTCTAATTCACCCATGGGAGTGGTTCTAATTCACCCATGGGAGTGGTTCTAACTCCTCCACGGGAGGGATTCTAACTCATCACTGGGAGGCTTTCTAACTCACCCTTCAGAGCGGTTCTAACTGACCCATGGGAGTGGTTCTAACTGACCCATGGGAGTGGTTCTAACTCCTCCACGGGAGGGATTCTAACTCATCAATGGGAGGCTTTCTAACTCACCCTTCAGAGCGGTTCTAACTGACCCATGGGAGTGGTTCTAGGTAACCCATGGGAGTGGTTCTAACTCCTCCACGGGAGGGATTCTAACTCATCAATGGGAGGCGTTCTAACTCACCCTTCAGAGCGGTTCCAACTGACCCATGGGAGCGGTTCTAACTGACCCATGGAAGTGGTTCTAGGTAACCCATGGGAGTGGTTCTAGGTAACCCATGGGAGTGGTTCTAGGTAACCCATGGAAGTTGTTCTAACTGGTGCTGGTAAAATATGGTATGGGAAATCGTGACTTGGTTACTGCATAATCAAAAATCAGGCAGCATTGCCGTTTGCTGCCTTTTTAATTATGATAACATGTTATCACACATGTGTTATCACAGGATAACATGTGTGATAACATGTTATCACACATGTGTTATCACAGGATAACATGTGTGATAACATGTTATCACACATGTGTTATCACAGGATAACATGTGTGTTTCGTTAACATTCATTCACATGAACAACTGCAGCCTGAACAGCTTTTAATTAATCTATTTATAGTATCAATATAAATCACTTTTAGTTGACCTTTATTTTTGTATACTTTGCATATGAAATACTACATAGCATGTGTCTAGCTGTCAGGTCCTTCTGAAACATACCACGTACACCCCTCACCCCCCCCCCCCCCCCATACTCCCAACCCACCACGGAGCATGTGTTTAGCTGTCATGTCATTGTAAATATACCACGACTGTCAGTCGCTCTCAGTACAGAAGGCTCATATCCTCTATAGCTGATTTAGCGATGTTGAGGAGTGGAACCCAAGGCCAGACCGACAAAAGCCCACTGCTGAAGATTCTCCTGGGCCTCTGCGGTCTGCTGGCTGGGGCTCTGGCCGTGTGACTGTCTCGTCAGGTCTGTATTCACTACTCACATTGATAGCCCAATGGGGGGGGGGTATTAGGCAATTGAACTGTCTTGCTATACGGGATACTGCGTGGATTATTTAGACAAGGAGCAATGAGTCAGAGGAGTGGAGTGTATGCTAGTGTGCTGATACATTTCATATACCACTTTAAGGTGGGGTGCATTTGGCATATCATTATATATAACGAATTTAATGTGCAGGCAACGTCACATGTTCTGACGTTCTTGCACCACTTTATTGTGGTGGTCCAAGCAAGTCGTCTAATTAAGATCCGCTTTAACTGCATCGCATCTATCCATAATCAATATGTGAAGTAGAGCAATTCATAAACAAAATTGATGAAACGGATATGGAATATCGCAAAAAATAGATAATAAATGTCATTAAAGCATGTAATTCATGGCTAACTATTTGTTTCATTATCCTCTTCAGAGCAGGTCACGTGCCAAACGTCGCGGCCTCCGCCATCAGACGAAAGTAATATGCAATTTATAACATAGACGTAAATAGATATATATATATATTATATTTAAAGAACAACTTAAATATATACCATCGATATGTCTTTAACCTCTTTATAATGGTGTAAAGTATAAGCGGTTACCGGGCTGCCGGTCCCCCGGACTGCTTGTCCCCCGGGCTGCCGGTCCCCCGGGCTGCCTGTCCCCCGGGCTGCCGGTCCCCCGGGCTGCCGGTCCCCCGGGCTGCCAGTCCCCCGGGCTGCCAGTCCCCCGGACTGCTTGTCCCCCGGGCTGCCGGTCCCCCGGACTGCTTGTCTCCCGGGCTGCCGGTCCCACCGGGCTGCCGGTCCTCCTGGGCTGCCGGTCCCCCGGACTGCTGGTCCCCCGGGCTGCCGGTCCCCTGGGCTGCCAGTCCCCTGGGCTGCCGGTCCTCCTGGGCTGCCGGTCCTCCTGGGCTGCCGGTCCTCCTGGGCTGCCGGTCCCCCGGGCTGCCGGTCCCCCGGGCTGCTGGTCCCCCGGGCTGCCGGTCCCCTGGGCTGCCGGTCCCCCGGGCTGCTGGTCCCCCGGGCTGCCGGTCCCCCGGGCTGCTGGTCCCCCGGGCTGCCGGTCCTCCTGGGCTGCCGGTCCCCCGGGCTGCTGGTCCCCCGGACTGCTGGTCCCCCGGGCTGCCGGTCCCCTGGGCTGCCAGTCCCCTGGGCTGCCGGTCCTCCTGGGCTGCCGGTCCTCCTGGGCTGCCTGTCCCCCGGGCTGCCGGTCCCACCGGGATGCCGGTCCTCCTGGGCTGCCGGTCCCCCGGACTGCTGGTCCCCCGGGCTGCCGGTCCCCTGGGCTGCCAGTCCCCTGGGCTGCCGGTCCTCCTGGGCTGCCGGTCCTCCTGGGCTGCCGGTCCTCCTGGGCTGCCGGTCCCCCGGGCTGCCGGTCCCCCGGGCTGCCGGTCCCACCGGGCTGCTGGTCCCCCGGACTGCTGGTCCCCCGGGCTGCCGGTCCCCTGGGCTGCTGGTCCCCCGGGCTGCCGGTCCCCCGGGCTGCTGGTCCCCCGGGCTGCCGGTCCCCCGGGCTGCCGGTCCTCCTGGGCTGCCGGTCCCCCGGGCTGCTGGTCCCCCGGGCTGCCGGTCCCCCGGGCTGCTGGTCCCCCGGGCTGCCGGTCCCCCGGGCTGCCGGTCCTCCTGGGCTGCCGGTCCCCCGGGCTGCTGGTCCCCCGGGCTGCCGGTCCCCTGGGCTGCTGGTCCCCCGGGCTGCCGGTCCCCCGGGCTGCTGGTCCCCCGGGCTGCCGGTCCCCCGGGCTGCTGGTCCCCCGGGCTGCCGGTCCTCCTGGGCTGCCGGTCCCCCGGGCTGCTGGTCCCCCGGACTGCTGGTCCCCCGGGCTGCCGGTCCCCTGGGCTGCCAGTCCCCTGGGCTGCCGGTCCTCCTGGGCTGCCGGTCCTCCTGGGCTGCCGGTCCTCCTGGGCTGCCGGTCCCCCGGGCTGCCGGTCCCACCGGGCTGCTTGTCCCCCGGGCTGCCGGTCCCACCGGGATGCCGGTCCTCCTGGGCTGCCAGTCCCCTGGGCTGCCGGTCCTCCTGGGCTGCCGGTCCTCCTGGGCTGCCGGTCCTCCTGGGCTGCCGGTCCCCCGGGCTGCCGGTCCCACCGGGATGCCGGTCCTCCTGGGCTGCCGGTCCTCCTGGGCTGCCGGTCCTCCTGGGCTGCCGGTCCCCCGGGCTGCCGGTCCCACCGGGATGCCGGTCCTCCTGGGCTGCCGGTCCCCCGGGCTGCTGGTCCCCCGGACTGCTGGTCCCCCGGGCTGCCGGTCCCCTGGGCTGCCGGTCCCCCGGGCTGCCGGTCCCCCGGGCTGCCGGTCCCACCGGGATGCCGGTCCCCCGGGCTGCCGGTCCCCCGGGCTGCCGGTCCCACCGGGATGCCGGTCCTCCTGGGCTGCCGGTCCCCCGGGCTGCTGGTCCCCCGGACTGCTGGTCCCCCGGGCTGCCGGTCCCCTGGGCTGCCGGTCCCCCGGGCTGCCGGTCCCCCGGGCTGCCGGTCCCACCGGGATGCCGGTCCCCCGGGCTGCCGGTCCCCCGGGCTGCCGGTCCCACCGGGATGCCGGTCCTCCTGGGCTGCCGGTCCCCCGGGCTGCTGGTCCCCCGGACTGCTGGTCCCCCGGGCTGCCGGTCCCCTGGGCTGCCGGTCCCCCGGGCTGCCGGTCCCCCGGGCTGCCGGTCCCCCGGGCTGCCGGTCCCCCGGGCTGCTGGTCCCCCGGGCTGCCAGTCCCCCGGGCTGCCGGTCCCACCGGGCTGCTGGTCCCCCGGGCTGCCGGTCCCCTGGGCTGCCAGTCCCCTGGGCTGCCGGTCCTCCTGGGCTGCCGGTCCTCCTGGGCTGCCGGTCCTCCTGGGCTGCCGGTCCCCCGGGCTGCCGGTCCCCCGGGCTGCTGGTCCCCCGGGCTGCCGGTCCCCTGGGCTGCCGGTCCCCCGGGCTGCTGGTCCCCCGGGCTGCCGGTCCCCCGGGCTGCTGGTCCCCCGGGCTGCCGGTCCTCCTGGGCTGCCGGTCCCCCGGGCTGCTGGTCCCCCGGACTGCTGGTCCCCCGGGCTGCCGGTCCCCTGGGCTGCCAGTCCCCTGGGCTGCCGGTCCTCCTGGGCTGCCGGTCCTCCTGGGCTGCCTGTCCCCAGGGCTGCCGGTCCCACCGGGATGCCGGTCCCCCGGGCTGCTGGTCCCCCGGGCTGCCGGTCCTCCTGGGCTGCCGGTCCCCCGGGCTGCTGGTCCCCCGGACTGCTGGTCCCCCGGGCTGCCGGTCCCCTGGGCTGCCAGTCCCCTGGGCTGCCGGTCCTCCTGGGCTGCCGGTCCTCCTGGGCTGCCTGTCCCCCGGGCTGCCGGTCCCACCGGGATGCCGGTCCTCCTGGGCTGCCGGTCCCCCGGACTGCTGGTCCCCCGGGCTGCCGGTCCCCTGGGCTGCCAGTCCCCTGGGCTGCCGGTCCTCCTGGGCTGCCGGTCCTCCTGGGCTGCCGGTCCCACCGGGCTGCTTGTCCCCCGGGCTGCCGGTCCCCCGGGCTGCCGGTCCCCAGGGCTGCCGGTCCTCCTGGGCTGCCGGTCCCACCGGGCTGCTTGTCCCCCGGGCTGCCGGTCCCCCGGGCTGCCGGTCCCCAGGGCTGCCGGTCCTCCTGGGCTGCCGGTCCCACCGGGCTGCTTGTCCCCCGGGCTGCCGGTCCCCCGGACTGCTTGTCCCCCGGGCTGCCGGTCCCCTGGGCTGCCAGTCCCCTGGGCTGCCGGTCCTCCTGGGCTGCCGGTCCTCCTGGGCTGCCGGTCCTCCTGGGCTGCCGGTCCTCCTGGGCTGCCGGTCCTCCTGGGCTGCCGGTCCCACCGGACTGCTGGTCCCCGGGGCTGCCGGTCCCCTGGGCTGCTGGTCCCCCGGGCTGCCGGTCCCCCGGGCTGCTGGTCCCCCGGGCTGCCGGTCCCCCGGGCTGCCGGTCCTCCTGGGCTGCCGGTCCCCCGGGCTGCTGGTCCCCCGGGCTGCCGGTCCCCCGGGCTGCTGGTCCCCCGGGCTGCCGGTCCCCCGGGCTGCCGGTCCTCCTGGGCTGCCGGTCCCCCGGGCTGCTGGTCCCCCGGGCTGCCGGTCCCCTGGGCTGCTGGTCCCCCGGGCTGCCGGTCCCCCGGGCTGCTGGTCCCCCGGGCTGCCGGTCCCCCGGGCTGCTGGTCCCCCGGGCTGCCGGTCCTCCTGGGCTGCCGGTCCCCCGGGCTGCTGGTCCCCCGGACTGCTGGTCCCCCGGGCTGCCGGTCCCCTGGGCTGCCAGTCCCCTGGGCTGCCGGTCCTCCTGGGCTGCCGGTCCTCCTGGGCTGCCGGTCCTCCTGGGCTGCCGGTCCCCCGGGCTGCCGGTCCCACCGGGCTGCTTGTCCCCCGGGCTGCCGGTCCCACCGGGATGCCGGTCCTCCTGGGCTGCCAGTCCCCTGGGCTGCCGGTCCTCCTGGGCTGCCGGTCCTCCTGGGCTGCCGGTCCTCCTGGGCTGCCGGTCCCCCGGGCTGCCGGTCCCACCGGGATGCCGGTCCTCCTGGGCTGCCGGTCCTCCTGGGCTGCCGGTCCTCCTGGGCTGCCGGTCCCCCGGGCTGCCGGTCCCACCGGGATGCCGGTCCTCCTGGGCTGCCGGTCCCCCGGGCTGCTGGTCCCCCGGACTGCTGGTCCCCCGGGCTGCCGGTCCCCTGGGCTGCCGGTCCCCCGGGCTGCCGGTCCCCCGGGCTGCCGGTCCCACCGGGATGCCGGTCCCCCGGGCTGCCGGTCCCCCGGGCTGCCGGTCCCACCGGGATGCCGGTCCTCCTGGGCTGCCGGTCCCCCGGGCTGCTGGTCCCCCGGACTGCTGGTCCCCCGGGCTGCCGGTCCCCTGGGCTGCCGGTCCCCCGGGCTGCCGGTCCCCCGGGCTGCCGGTCCCACCGGGATGCCGGTCCCCCGGGCTGCCGGTCCCCCGGGCTGCCGGTCCCACCGGGATGCCGGTCCTCCTGGGCTGCCGGTCCCCCGGGCTGCTGGTCCCCCGGACTGCTGGTCCCCCGGGCTGCCGGTCCCCTGGGCTGCCGGTCCCCCGGGCTGCCGGTCCCCCGGGCTGCCGGTCCCCCGGGCTGCCGGTCCCCCGGGCTGCTGGTCCCCCGGGCTGCCAGTCCCCCGGGCTGCCGGTCCCACCGGGCTGCTGGTCCCCCGGGCTGCCGGTCCCCTGGGCTGCCAGTCCCCTGGGCTGCCGGTCCTCCTGGGCTGCCGGTCCTCCTGGGCTGCCGGTCCTCCTGGGCTGCCGGTCCCCCGGGCTGCCGGTCCCCCGGGCTGCTGGTCCCCCGGGCTGCCGGTCCCCTGGGCTGCCGGTCCCCCGGGCTGCTGGTCCCCCGGGCTGCCGGTCCCCCGGGCTGCTGGTCCCCCGGGCTGCCGGTCCTCCTGGGCTGCCGGTCCCCCGGGCTGCTGGTCCCCCGGACTGCTGGTCCCCCGGGCTGCCGGTCCCCTGGGCTGCCAGTCCCCTGGGCTGCCGGTCCTCCTGGGCTGCCGGTCCTCCTGGGCTGCCTGTCCCCAGGGCTGCCGGTCCCACCGGGATGCCGGTCCCCCGGGCTGCCGGTCCCCCGGGCTGCTGGTCCCCCGGGCTGCCGGTCCTCCTGGGCTGCCGGTCCCCCGGGCTGCTGGTCCCCCGGACTGCTGGTCCCCCGGGCTGCCGGTCCCCTGGGCTGCCAGTCCCCTGGGCTGCCGGTCCTCCTGGGCTGCCGGTCCTCCTGGGCTGCCTGTCCCCCGGGCTGCCGGTCCCACCGGGATGCCGGTCCTCCTGGGCTGCCGGTCCCCCGGACTGCTGGTCCCCCGGGCTGCCGGTCCCCTGGGCTGCCAGTCCCCTGGGCTGCCGGTCCTCCTGGGCTGCCGGTCCTCCTGGGCTGCCGGTCCCACCGGGCTGCTTGTCCCCCGGGCTGCCGGTCCCCCGGGCTGCCGGTCCCCAGGGCTGCCGGTCCTCCTGGGCTGCCGGTCCCACCGGGCTGCTTGTCCCCCGGGCTGCCGGTCCCCCGGGCTGCCGGTCCCCAGGGCTGCCGGTCCTCCTGGGCTGCCGGTCCCACCGGGCTGCTTGTCCCCCGGGCTGCCGGTCCCCCGGACTGCTTGTCCCCCGGGCTGCCGGTCCCCTGGGCTGCCAGTCCCCTGGGCTGCCGGTCCTCCTGGGCTGCCGGTCCTCCTGGGCTGCCGGTCCTCCTGGGCTGCCGGTCCTCCTGGGCTGCCGGTCCTCCTGGGCTGCCGGTCCCACCGGACTGCTGGTCCCCGGGGCTGCCGGTCCCCCGGACTGCTTGTCCCCCGGGCTGCCGGTCCCACCGGGCTGCCGGTCCCCCGGGCTGCCGGTCCCACCGGGCTGCCGGTCCTCCTGGGCTGCCGGTCCTCCTAGGCTGCCGGTCCCACCGGGCTGCTTGTCCCCCGGGCTGCCGGTCCCCCGGGCTGCCGGTCCCCAGGGCTGCCGGTCCTCCTGGGCTGCCGGTCCCACCGGGCTGCTTGTCCCCCGGGCTGCCGGTCCCCTGGGCTGCCGGTCCTCCTGGGCTGCCGGTCCCACCGGGCTGCTTGTCCCCCGGGCTGCCGGTCCCCCGGACTGCTGGTCCCCCGGGCTGCCGGTCCCCTGGGCTGCTTGTCCTCCTGGGCTGCCAGTCCCCTGGGCTGCCGGTCCCCCGGGCTGCCGGTCCCCGGGCTGCTTGTCCTCCTGGGTTGCCGGTCCCCCGGACTGCTTGCCCCCTGGGCTGCCTGTCCCCCGGGCTGCCGGTCCCCCGGGCTGCCGGTCCCCCGGGCTGCCGGTCCCCCGGGCTGCCGGTCCCACGGGCTGCCTGTCCCCCGGGCTGCCGGTCCCCCGGGCTGCCGGTCCCCCGGGCTGCCGGTCCCACCGGGATGCCGGTCCCCCGGACTGCCGGCCTCGAGGTCGATGCGTGGGTTGATGATCGGCTGATAGTGCCAGAGAACTTTTATTGGAATATTCAAACTGGAATATTTGGAATTTATTATCACAAAATCACTGAAGATTTTGGAGGTTTTTGTACCGCGAATTAAATCGCATCATTGTGGAATGCGATTTTAAAAACAACTGTCAGTGGGTATTCATCTATTATTTTTATTTAGGAAGTTTTTTGGCTAAACTAGATGCTTTATATCCCCATGTGCTAATGCTTGAAATCCAAATACAGGGGTTGGACAGTACATTTACAGTTCCTTGTTTACACGCTAACACTGCGTGATCTGCAGGTTGTGGAATGGTTTTGTTTGGTCCGTTAATATCAAGCAAATATGTGCTATTAATTCGGTGAACAGTCATATGACAAGTTCGACTGCAAATTTATTATAAAAGACATAATTCAAATGCGAATTTTCCACTGTTGTGAAATGGACGTTCTTGTATTAGCTGCATTATTAGTTAATAATTTGTTCCTGCGTGGTAAATACTAAATTAGTAATATTGAGTGCTTCTCCGGTTATTACATGCACCTCTCATAGTAGTTCAAATCATATGCCAGTTCGTGAATATCTCTCGTTGCAAAGCGAATCTTGTACAGCAGACCCTAGGCGCTGGGTCGGTCTTCCAGCCCAGCAACCAAATGTCACGATATATATCGAGGGCTTAAATAGCTTCTTCCGTTCTCCGCTTGTACCGTATTCTTGTTTTAATAAATATTGGTGTGGAATGGTTTCGTTTGGTTTCTTAATAACAAGCAGAATGTGCAATTAATTCGGTAAAAACGCGGTTAACAATGGGCAGAATGTGCCATAAATAAGGCGACAAGTCCGCTACTAATGGGAATAATGTACCTTAAATAAAGCGACAAATAATGGGAAAAATATATATTCTTATATGAATATAATATATATATAAGAATATATATTAATATAAAAAAACATGTATATTCATATATAAGAATATATTGATATATAAGAATGTATTCATGCATATGGCCGACTCCGCGCCATCGGGTGAGAAACCCTCCCACGCCGCGGTGGCCGACTCCGCGCCATCGGGTGAGAAACCCTCCGACGCCGCGGTGGCCGACTCCGCGCCACCGGGTGAGAAACCCCCCCCCCCCACACCGCAGCAGCTGACTCCGCACCATCGGGTGAGAAACCCTCCCACGCCGAGGTGGCCGACTCCGCGCCATCGGGTGAGAAACCCTCCGACGCCGATGTGGTCGACCCAGAGACCCAAGAGCGTGGCAGAAAAAAACATCGAGAGTTCACCGCTGCTCGAAGAGCTAACAACATCAACGTAGAGCGCTCTGCGTCAAAACCAACAATCAGCAATGCTGATAAATCTCAAACTGCGATCACCTGCTATCTTCGGCGAGAGCTTAGCCGTCAGAGGTCCGTCTCCAGCAAAAGGAAACTATCTGATAATTCTCCATCCGGAGCAGCCAAGCAAGGCCGAACAGATGAAGAGCCACAAGAGAAAGACTATGGCTAATCCAAATAACAACCTCCGAAGACCTAACGACGACGACCTGGAAGTGTCAATGGACTACGATTACATATTCGTATTAACGAGTGACTGTCACCAATGCGTTTAAAGCATTAATATTATGAGTATATTTTCACCTCGTAAAATGAAACGAAAAATGTCGGAAGCCAATCGTGAGTATGCAAATGTAAAGCTTATACATGTGAAAACTACACGTCAGCATGTGAGAGCTGACAGTTGCAAGCACGGTATCTCAAGACCGCGTGGCTATAAATATCAACAGCTCCTTGCTACAAAGGGACAATGTATTTAAGACCAAACAGTTGTGCGATAATACAATGAGCAAATCTGATAAATTAAGGGTAGTTTCTTTAAACTGCAGGGGACTTCGAAACCCGATAAAAAGATCTGCAGTACTACAGTTTCTAAAGGACCAAAACGCCCATATCTCTTTCCTTCAGGAAACTTTTATTACTGATGACATAACTGAGAAATTTAACGCCGACTGGGACGGAGAAGCTTTTCACTGTGTGAGCGACTCAAGTCATAGTAGAGGTGTGTCCATTCTGTTCCATAACAAATATAAGCCAAAAATTAAGTCGTGTCACAGAAGCAATGAAGGGAGAAAGCTCCTGTTAAACATTGAACATGAAAACGATCTATATACCTTGGTTGTAGCTTATGCCCCTGATAAAGGTAGAGCGATATTCCTTAAGAAACTATCGATCTGGATTAAGCGCCATGCTTGTAATCTAGATAATCTAATCATAGGAGCAGACCTGAACACGGTTGACAACACTATTGATAGGACATCAGGTAATCTCGACCAAAGTTCTTCCCAATTTTCTAAATTTAAATCTGCATTAGACTTAAAAGATGTTTGGCGATGTAAGCATCCCAATGACCAAAAATTCACATATGTACATCCTTCGATAAATGGAACGATGTCACGTATTGACTATGTATTAGCTTCCCGCTCAGTAAATGTCAATGTAAACAAGGCTGAAATCAAGCCGGCACCCGTACCCGACCACAAAGCCGTTATCTGTACAGCAACCCTAGCTGAAAACAAGCGAAATCGGGGAAAGGGCTACTGGAAATTGAACAATTCATATCTTGAAAAAAAGGAGTACACCAAAAGCGTTTCCGAAATCATATCGGAAACGCTTAATGAATACGAGGATATCGTATCGCATAAGACCCTCTGGGACATCTGCAAAATAAAAATTAAAGAATACTCTATCACGTTTGGAATAAGAGCAAAAAGACAAGCAACCAACGAGATCCAAAATTTAGAGAACAAAATAACCGAAATTGATAACGCGATAGCGAAACATTTCAATACAGATTTACAAGTTGAACGTAAACAGCTGAAATCAAACTTAGACAACATAACGATCACCAAAGCGCAAGGTGCCCAAATTCGCTCTCGAGCTGAATGGGTGGAAAAGGGTGAGCGTAACACAGCTTATTTTATGCGCCTAGAAAAACAACGCCAATCGAAAAACAGAATTGACTGTCTTATTTCAGAAAACGGCAAGTGCCTAACATCCGATAATGAAATATTGTCTGAAACGGTAACGTTCTACAAAAACTGTATCAAAGTCGAAATCCCGAAGAGCAAGAGATAGACAAATATCTAAAGAATATAGATAAGCATGCAGTCCTTGACGATATATCAAAATCCAAATGTGAAGGTCCCGTCACGGCAAGTGAAATTGACGAGGCAGTCAGTGGGCTTAAGTGCAACAAAAGCCCAGGAAATGACGGCCTCGGTTCTGAGTTTTATAAGACGTTTTCAAATCAAATCAAGCCAATCCTTGTTAATGTGTACAATGAATCATATCTGCAAGGTGAATTGAACTACTCCCAACGAGGCTCTCTACTATCATTAATTCATAAAAAGGGACCAAGAGAAAATATTGCAAACTACCGACCTATCAGCCTAGCGAATACCGACTACAAGATATTAGCGTTTATACTTTCAAATCGTTTACAAAAAGTGTTAGATAAAATTATCAGCAAGGACCAAACAGCATATATTAAAAAGCGCTTCATTGGAACAAATATCAGACTCATTCAAGATCTGATACAACATGCAGATACAAAAGACAAAAAAGGTCTGCTATTATTTCTCGATTTTGAGAAAGCTTTCGATTCGGTAGAGTGGCTGTTTATAGAAAAAGTACTCAAAAAGTTCAGGTTTGGAAATGAATTCATTAAATGGGTCCAGACTTTATACAACAATTCTTATCTGTACGTAAAAAATAATGGGCATATGTCAGAAAGCTTTCAAGTAAACCGAGGTGTCAAACAAGGATGCCCCCTCTCAGCTCTACTTTTTATCATCGTAGTCGAAATCTTATCTATTAAAATAAAAAGCAATAAAAAAATAAAAGGCTACCGCATTAAACAACATGGTAAAGAAAAAACAGTGAAACTGTCTCAATATGCCGACGATGGCACACTGCTACTGCAAGATGCAAATCAAATAAAATTTGTATTAGAAGAAATTGATGCTTTCTCAAAAAGGGCTGGACCTCTGTTAAACAAAAGCAAAACAATTGGAATGTACTTAGGCAAAGGCAAGATCAAAGATATTACTATTAATGATATAAAAGTTGTAAGCACTCCCATAAGATACCTTGGAATATACATTGGACAACATCTAGCCAAATGCAATGAACTAAACTGGGAAAAAAAGATAAAACAAATAGAAGATGAGATTGAAAACTGGCAAACTCGAGAACTTACCATATTTGGAAAGGTAACCATTATCAAAACACTTCTTGTTCCTAAAGTAACATTCGTAGCGACACCTACTGCTATACCAAACGACCAAACGATCTCGCAGATCGACAAAATCCTATATAATTTCATTTGGGGAAAAAGCGATAGACTGAAACGAAAGCAATTAATACGTAAAATAGAACAAGGCGGCATAGCAATGATTGACATAAGATCCCACTTTCAAGCCATAAAAGCATCATGGGTTAAAAGGATCGTCAACGTTGACGAAAATTGGAACTTTCTAGCCCGATCGCACTTAAATAGTCTTGGAGACGACTTCCTTTTTGTGAAATTTAAAAATATCAATAAGCAAAACCTACCACAAATTAAACTTCTGCCTAAATTCTACCAAGAAGTATGCGAATCCTATAGCCAAAGCAAAGAAGAAACGCGACCTATTGTATTTGAAAACCTGCGTGACGAAATACTCTGGGGAAATTGTTTTATTTCGTACAAGAAAATATGCGGGAAAAACTGTTGCCTGCTTTTCAAGTCCTTCATAGAAGTAGGGATCATACGTATAAGAGATTTGGATTTCTCAATGGGGAAACTATGTGAGCTCTCAATACACGAAAGAGTGAAAGACAAGAGGAATATTTTTGCTGAGATATCTCTTCTACGGCAGGCTCTTAAACCATATAAAGACGTTATAAACTCGGAGACGTCATACGCCTCATGTCCATATGCAACTGCCCCTCTAGCCGCCCCGATCGCCGACGTCTCGACTCGCGCATATTATGAAATATTTATTGCGAAGAAAAGTGAAGCACCGAACACAGAAGTAAAATTATCAAATCTTTTCAACCGTCTCGATATTAATTTTGCTGATGTATATAAGAGGAAAATTAAGGATATTCCAGACAGAAAAATAGCTGCCTTTAACTTTAAAGTAATTAATCAAATTTTACCCTGCAAAAGAAACCTTGTGAAATGGGGAAAAATTGAATCTGACTTGTGTGACCGATGTGGACTCCCAGAAAATACTATGCATTTGTTACATGATTGTTATTTCTCGAAAGAAATTTGGAAACTGACATCAGAGCTGCTGAGCGTTAAAATTAGTTTAAAGGAAATTATTCTCGGTGTTCAGAATAAATCGATCAACTTTGTAATATCGGTGCTATCATTTCTTTTATACAAAGACTGGCTTCTCCACACTAAAGACGGTGCTAGCCGAGAGAGTACTAAGTCAAAGGCATTTCTCAAGCGTGAATTAATGACAAAAGCAAATGTCTATATTTTGTTAAATTGGACCGATGTTGGAAGTATTCTTCGTTTTATAAGCACGATCATGTTTTAATTCGAACCTCTGTCAACTAATTTTATGTTTTGGTGAATAAAATCCTTATAAAAAAAAAAAAAAAAAAATATATAAGGATGTATTCATATATAAGAATATATATTCATATATATAAGAATATATATTCATATATATAAGAATATATATTCATATATAAAAAATATATGCCAAAAGAGCACAACACGAGAATGGGCAGACTGTGCTATAAATAATGCAACAATGCGGTTAATAATGGAAATAATCAGAATGTGCTATAAGTGGAAAAGGCAGGGTTAATAATGGGCAAAATGCGCTATAAATAAGGCGTCAAAAATGGGCAGAATGCGCTATAAATAACGCGTCAATAATGGGCAGGATGTGCTATAAATAACGCGTCAATAATGGGCAGAATGCGCTATAAATAACGCGTCAATAATGGGCAGAATGCGCTATAAATAACGCGTCAATAATGGGCAGAATGTGCTATAAATAAGGCGGGAATGATGGACAGAGTATTCTATAAATAAGGCGTTAATAATGGACAGAATGCGCCACAAATAAGGAGTCAAAAATGGGCAGAATGCGCTACAAAATAACGCGTCAATAATGAGCAGAATGTGCTATAAGTGGAAAAGGCAGGGTTAATAATGGGCAAAATGCGCTATAAATAAGGCGTCAAAAATGGGCAGAATGCGCTATAAATAACGCGTCAATAATGGGCAGGATGTGCTATAAATAACGCGTCAATAATGGGCAGAATGCGCTATAAATAACGCGTCAATAATGGGCAGAATGCGCTATAAATAACGCGTCAATAATGGGCAGAATGTGCTATAAATAAGGCGGGAATGATGGACAGAGTATGCTATAAATAAGGCGTTAATAATGGACAGAATGCGCCACAAATAAGGAGTCAAAAATGGGCAGAATGCGCTAAAAATAACGCGTCAATAATGAGCAGAATGTGCTATAAATAACGCGTCAATAATGGGCAGAATGTGCTATAAATAAGGCGGGAATGATGGACAGAGTATGCTATAAATAAGGCGTCAATAATGGACAGAATGCGCCACAAATAAGGAGTCAAAATGGGCAGAATGCGCTAAAAATAACGCGTTAATAATGAGCAGAATGTGCTATAAATAAGGCGTGAATGATGGACAGAATATGCTATAAATAAGGAATCAAAAATGGGCAGAATGCGCTATAACTAAGGCGTCAATAATGGGCAGAATGCGCCACAAATAAGGCGTCAAAATGGGCAGAATGCGCTATAAATAACGCGTCAATAATGGGCAGAATGCGCCACAAATAAGGAGTCAAAAATGGGCAGAATGTGCTATAAATAACGCGTCAATAATGGGCAGAATGTGCTATAAATAACGCGTCAATAATGGGCAGAATGCGCCACAAATAAGGCGTAAAAACGGTTAATAACTGGCAAATGTGCCATAAGTGGCACAATGCGATTAATAATGTTTAATGCAGGCCATTCAAGGCGAAATGCTGGATCAACATAAATCGAGAAATAAGAAGAAGCCAGGGTTTCCTTTATTGATTAAAATACATGTCACATTCTGATTATTGACATCACATTATTATACGTATCAATAGTCTAGTGATATGTAACGCGCCATTTGAATTCATTATTTGGCTATTTGTTTATATCATCGCAGATGCATTATACATTGCGTTTCGTTGCTGAATACAAACATTAACTTGTGTGCGCAAAGAATCAACGTGCAAAGAGAATAATCCTAGCATGGGCGATTTGGCAATCGGGTTTCGCCATTTGCAATGTTTAAGTATAATACATAATACGTATTTGTATAATTAAGCTCACTGTATAATAACGCTTAACTGTAATGATTAACCCCACTGAACGATGACGGTACCTATATTATTAAGCAAACCCAGACCATATATAGTGATGATTATATTTGTAACATTGAAATAGCCGTATATATAAGTGAGATTTTGCTCATGAGTTTCAACATGCATCGCGTCTAGCATTGTGGCACTATGCTCTCAGAGATCATCCATGATATGAGGAATGTCATCTCAGTCCGTATAAATAGCGGCTCCACCTCCCGGCTGGGTGGCGAACAAACTGTCCTTGACCTTGCTGGACCTCATGACGTCACCGTCGTAAAAGCGTGCCTTGACCTGCTCTTGGAAACTGGTCACGTGATCCCGCGCGACCAATGAGACGACACAGCCACCCCAACCGGCGCCAGTCAGACGTGACCCCAGAGCTCCGCATTCCCTGCAAGAAAGATAAATGCTGGGTGTTTTAGGCCAAGTTTGTGCACACGAAGGCAAATTGAGACAAAAAAACTAACGGGAAAATGAAATGAGGTGGGATGAAACATGACCTAGATGCACGAATCCACGTGCCTGTTGATCTGCAGTCCATACTGCGCTAGGCTCCCTGCCTGCGCCAGATGGTAGCTTCTCGTAATAATGTTAGCTCACTAGATGGAGGCACAGTTCATCAGGTAACTAACAACTGGATCACTAGAGGGCGGCACAGTACTTGTGATGTGCTGGCGGGTACCGTCTGTCATTAAGGGACATCAACTCCCATCTCAGGGTAGCAAGCGACCAGTTATGTTCAGAACATGCTGGATAACTAACTGCCAACGACAGTTTGTACTGCTTGTCAAAATACATGGCCATACTCACTACATGGCGGCTGGATAAAATACAGCAGAGGATTCAAATAAAAAACAGTTTTCGCAAATTGAACTCACAGCAGGAAGCCGTCGCCGTCGGTCATGTTGTCATGGCAACGCGCGATTTAAGAGAACAATGGTTATCGCATAGCTCCATATAATTAGCGTCCACCTCCCACCACCCCCCGTAGGCTGCAGGGGGACTGAAAGACCCTTTATCGAAGTAGACAGTAGACACAGTCACGGAAACATCTACATCACTTCCGTTTCCTTTCTGTTGTTTAAGCTGCATGTGAGACAGCAGGTGTCGTATAGTCAATTAAAGATATCAGAATAATACACTTACCAACACCCTAATACTATTTGGCAACGTCACAATGCTTGGGTGTCGAGATCCTAAATTTAAAACGACTTCACAATGAAATGGACAAATTTACCCATTTTTCTCTTACTTCTATATCAGAATGCAAAAATATATACCAAATCAGCATTCGCTGTATCGTTAAAGAAAATTGCCCGGAGCACAGGATTACAAAGGCGTAATTGACATTATCATAGACATCAAGCAAGTTCACCGTATAGGCGGTCCAACCTGGCGATTTCTGTCAGCTGGTCCAGCTCAGTGCAGCTGCACTCATACTGGTCCCTGCAGCTGGCGTGGCTCTCATTCATCAGCTGACCCAGTTTGTCTAAGGCGCCATTTTCTTGGGTGTCGCAAATGGCCTTGAACTTGATCACCCTGTTGGCTTCGCTATAAACATGATGCGCTCGTTCGTACAGCTTAAAGCTGTCGACTGTAACAGAAAATAAGTTCAACCAAATAAGTTATACCAGCTGTCCTGTTATACTGTTCTACTCGGTAAAAGTTACCCTTCTACTGCATAACCTCCACCATCCATGCTTGTAAGACATGTTTAGTTTCAATGATGGCATAACACATTGGTATCATATGAAGATGGCGATCATTGTAATACTAACTTAAACTTTCTTCAACACTTAACCCTTATACTGGTGATGATTCTGCTATATTTCGATCAATAAGCAATCCAGAAACAGCATAATTTATTCTTGAGTTCAAGCACTTTCAATTTAAACACATGTTCACTACCACTATGTTTGTCCTGGTTCTATCAGAACATGGGCACCATTGAAAGGTTCCCCTGCAATGTAACTGTTCACGTACGATGGAATGTCCGTTCGCTGAGACTATTATCGTTAATTTCATCCGCAGTAACCCCCAAAAGGTCGCAGACTTTCTGTTTGCTGTAAGGCTCGGGATGCAAGGTGACCTTGACGAGATCCATCATATCATCCAAAGACAGAGCAAGGTGATTTTGAAGGTCACCCAGCCGCCGAAAGTCCTTCCATTTGAGACTTTTAGCTTTGGCCAATAACTTCAAAGGAGAATAAATCAATCAGTTTTAAGTCCAGTGATTGAGATGAATCAGTTAAAAAAATGGCAACATGTGCCAGAGAAATGTTCGCAACGTATATTATATTAGTATAGTGAAGTGATAGATTACAAATTAGTAACTTTATAATGTTGATGCAATTATAGCCATTGCAAGGGCAGGAAGAGAAAGAACACTGTCGTACATTTACTCGCCATCTAGGTCTTCAATGGCCATAGACTGAACGTCCGTCTGATTGCATAATGCTACGATACCTACCTGTGTTGCTAGGCGACACTCGGCAACCCTGGTGTTGAAATGTGACGTAGCGGCCTTGTTCAGCCCTACACAGCAGTTACTGATCACGAAGACTGCCTCATCCGGCATCTGTACACTGGTAGTTCGTATTGGGTTGAACTCAATCAGCTTGGCCTATAAACACGTTAGTACCTGATAGAAAACCATATTTAACCTGAACGATGTATTTGAAGGCATGGTGGTTGCTTTCACCGCATGTCCTTCTTTGATCACTTCAAGTAATGAAGTAATGTAAATAATTTCGCATTGGATTAACATGCATCGAATAGTCACGCATAAATAATGTCTCTCTTTACATACACTCTTGGACGTGCTTTATAATGTACGTAAAGTTTTTTGAAGACCCACGTTTCCCGCTTCAGCCAGGAAGGCTATCGACTGGTCCATGCCCCCTCCTTCCGTGCCGATGTAGCGCTCACACCGCTGACAAACCTCCGCAAGTTCCAGCTGAACAATAACAAGAAGGGTTCATCCATGACCAAAGCAGGACTGATTCACCGAAGCAATCAAGAGCCCAGGTTACGTAAAGCATAATTCGTGCGACCAAGCAAAATCTGGGATTTATTCGACGAAACATAACGGCGCTCATGCGTCAAATCGGTACTTTCAGTGGTTATCCTGAGGACACTACACCCTGTCAGATTTCAGTGAGACGGATGAAGGGTAGGAGGAATTTAGGTCCCATGTTTTGGCACCATATGAGAGGAGACTGAGAGGGCTGCAGTTAGATCTGTTATAGCTGACAGTGTTGCGAATTAAGACAAGCCCAGTTGGGTTACCTTGGTGCATTGCCTGTCGTTGGCGTACATGACGGCCAGTGCAGAGCAGCAGACCAAGGCGCTGGAGCTGGAGAGTCCCGCACTCTGAGGAACAGTTCCATCCAGAAGAAGGTCCAGTCCCACCGATGTATCCAGGCCCAGGTGCTCCAGCATGCCTTTGTATCCACAGAGGAAGTAATGATGCCATTTGGGATTGCTTTTATCGATATCCACATCAGTGACACTGCATGAATAAGATCTGGAAAGAAATGAAGTCTACAAATATAGAAACCACATAGACGTTTTTGGTATTGATATATATGTGCATTTTAGCCATATAAGATGTTTTGTCAATACAGAATCTTACAGATGGATACAAAAAAAAATGATGCCTACTTTTTAACGCAAAACTTAGCGTATGACATGTTCTAATCTTTTCAATGACTGTTACAACTTACATGTTGTGAAATAATTATTTGATTACTGGTATATCAAAGAAAACTGAAAAAGAAAAATGGGTTAAAGATATACTAACTTAAAGTTTTCACTTGTATTTCGCAAAGTGATCTGCCCAGAATCACTTGGAGCAGCCGCTATGACAATATCTTGTTCAATCGCCATAGGCAAAACAGCATATCCACAATAATCTATGTGCTCACCTGAAAATCCATTAACAAATAATCAAGACATTTGTCTGTGTTGTCGCGATATGACTTACACAGGTTAAAGCGTCCTACCAACCAACTCAGTCATGGAATACATTGGAAGACTTGTAAGTACTGCAGCTTACTTCATTATCTTATTCATGACTATATATTTCTAAGAATATAAATGCAGCTGTATATAAACTTCTTATTTATCCAAACTATAATTTATAGTATCTGGTTAATATCACTTTAAATATAGATGAGTAAATTACTCTCGAAAATCGAATTTATCAGTTTTACCAAATGTAAAAATACTTGAAGTATACTTGAATACAGCGAAATACTTGAAGTCTCATATTTATTATATTATACTATAAATATAAATGTACCAATCAGATTCACTCTTCCAGAGGCACGAGCATAAAAGGTAGGCCGTTTTCCATAATTTTCAAAGTATAACTTCCTTATTCTTTCATATCTGTAAATATGTGAAACAATAATGGATGAAAGGATAAATATAAATTTAACACGAGAGAAGGTATGATAGATGTAAAGTTATACCAATACACTGTATGCATCTGCTAAGAGAAAAATGGGTTATGCTGAAGATCATTACAAAAGATGCTTTTTTTATGACATATAAATAAATATATGTAGCTATTCAGTGACTAAGCCTCAAAATACTGCGCACCATGCAAACTGTTTGTATAATTATATGTTGTGTCATTTGGGCCTATGTAATATTGTTATTAGCTATTGGCAAACCCCCCCTTACACTAATCCGGCAGCCAGACACCGCCAAGATAACCCCCCCCCTACCCTGCTCACGCACCCCCTCCCATCGTCTGTTTTCGGCCGGCGGCCGGCTTCGTCTGCGGCCGGTTCGGATGTACACCGAGCAGAGACGGTATCAATATCATGTATTTTAAGAATAAGCAGATAAGGGGGGAATTTCTGCATGTGACACCCATGGCTTGAAAATCTCACGACATTAACGTTTGATTTTCAGGTTATGCCTAACGCCCCCAGGACCTAGCCTGAAAGTTTAGACGTTACAACTTACAGTCTTAACTGTAACGTATGAACTTTCAGGCTACCGGGGCATAGACATCTAACCGGGTCTCACTTTACGCGAAAAGACAGCCCAAATGCCAATTAACCCCGATTTGAAGCTGTTGAACCGGCTGATTCGGTTTGTAATGTCTTTACTGCGGGCAGGAATGAAAAAATGTATTGTTTACTCTGGTTCATGTGTATATTTAACAAATATTTCAATACGGACGCCGTTCAGCGATCGGTACGGCTGTCGCCATGTTGGATAGACACTTGCCTGTTGCCTCACTAGATGGCGTGCAGTCGGGGCAGTATCGTATACATATTTGCGTTATGAAGTCTTTTCGCGAAAAGACGATAATGCAACAATCTAATCGTAAATGGGACATATATCGCCTGAAACATTTTTTTTTTAATTCATCAAGATTGGGTAGCCATTTTCCACGAAATAAAATGTTAGTGTTATTGGGGTAGGAGACGTAACCGTCTTTTCACGAAAAGACCTCATAATGCAAACATGTATGTAACATCATTTGTCGCATTACGCCATCTAGTGAGGCAACAGGCAAGTGTCTATCCAACATGGCGGCAGCCGTACCGATCGCTGAACAGCGTCCGTGTTGAAATATTTGTTAAATGTGCACATGAACCTGAGTAAACAATACATTTTTTCATTCCTGCCCGCAGTAAAGACATTACAAACCGAATCAGCCGGTTCAACAGCTTCAAATCGGGGTTAATTGGCATTGCCATTGGGACTGTCTTTTCGCGAGATTAGTGTCTTTTCGTAAGTGAGACCGCATCCAACCGCTTGAACCGGCAGCTCGTCAATATCACTGACATCAGATCATGGATGTAACAAAACATGGCATTACAAACATAAGCTTGTGGCATGACACAACGTTAATGATGACAACAAATTAGCAGATTAGCGTAACTAAAATATTAACGGGTAGAAAACCTTGATTTTTGGGAAACCGGTATTTCGTGGACAGCTACGTGTTCGGCCATTGTAAGTAAACACATTTGTCACATGACTGTCATGTGACCAATCGTCTGCTAAATCCGGGACCATTTATTATTTCAAATGCTTACGGACAAGCGAAGAGACCACTGGCGCTCCCTGGTCAGAAAGAATGGTACTAAGTAAGACTACTGCTGAAATCTAGTGACCGACAGTGTTATCCGCTTCGAAACTGCGCGATAGTATGGGAAACGAAACGTGTCTAGCAGACTAGAAGAGGTGGATGGGCGTGTTTGCAATGCAACAAGAGTAAATTAAGAGACCGGGTTGTTTAATAGACAGAAATAAGCAATCAAAGACGCTTATAGTAGGCACGAAAGTGCCCCTGGTATTCAAAATAAACTGAAAACGTCTGACTTTATTGAAGGTCGCCCGATTGTTGATTTGGCATACCTTGCTGATCTGCTGATTGTAAGCAGCTTTTCGTCCTTTGCCAAGTATTTATGGAAAGAAAACTAGCCATGAGAAGTTCTGTAAGTTAATTTGTTTTTAAATCGACAACGTCAAGCATTTAAGAAAACAGTCTATGTCACCGACTTGTTTAAAAAAATACGCATGTCAATATACATGCACCCCCAGCTGCAATAGAAACATTTTATTGTTTATCCATGAATTTAAATTATTATCTTGTAATGTTTGCCTTAACTACTGCCTTGGTGTAATAATTAAGCGAAATACGTCCAACATTTAAAGGTACATGGTTTAGTAAAATGTGTAACAATGTTTAATTCTTAGAATCATCAAAATGTTGAATTTTATAGTAATTTTATATGTGCTATACATGCATGCTGTCTTGTATCATTTTTGCAAAATTGTGGACAGTTTACAGTTATAGGGGTTACAATCTGTTGTTCTTCATAAAAAAAATGCAGTCAGTTGTTAATGTACATTAATGTCTAGTGATCAATACAAAATTACTATATCTGTTTTCAGTCTTAACTAAGCTAAGTTAATTCCATCTGAGGCGTGGAAAGGCCCCCCCGCCCCCCCCTCCCGGTCGTCCAAAAATTGGTGGACCCTCCGGTCGCAATTCCAGGTCGCAAGTTTGGACCCCCCGCCCCTTTTCAAATTCCTGGATCCGCCCCTAGCTGTTAAACTATTGCACATTTTAAGCATTTCAGATAGAATTTAATATCTATATAGCTATTGCTCATAATGAATATATATAATTAGTAGGCCTTTTAGATGTTGTATGGAGGCATGCGAAACGGATATACGATTGCATAACAAAAGCTAAATCAGCCAGCTATATATAGTGAACAGCGGGATATCCGACACATTTAATCTGATTCACTAATACAATCATCGACATCGGTTACTCTAATGCAAATTTACTAATTAATGGATAATTAAGCTAGAAGATTATAGCATCTCAGTCATCGACAGAAGAGCCATGGATGGGTTTGCAACGAAACGCCTCCTTTCGAAGCAGACTTTTTATAGTTACACTGATGTTTATTCCACCCCCCCCCCCCCTTTATTGGAGATTTCCATAGTCCGTTCCAATTCCATAACCGTCTTTTTTTAAAATAAACTATTGCGTATGGAGGACTAGGGTGGGTCTTCTACTGCCTGTACCCCCTCTTTGCTGTCCCGTTCCCTAACAGCAACACCACCCTTCACTCTTACCAGAAAATTCCACTTTCGCCGCACGTGTACCGAAAGACATTTCAGAAACGGTACGGTCCCCGTGACTGCAGATGACCGGAAGTTGACAACCGGCTGAAGTAAGATGGCCATGCGAAGAGTGGTGTGTGCTGGAAATGTCAACTTTATCCGCGCCTGGTGCCAGCGGACCCACCCCCGCTGTCACAGTACGGCGACCAGTGACGTCGCGGGCCAGAGAGATGTAGAATATCCACAAATCGTACCCAAATTGCCGCCTGGCAGCTGGAGTGCAGATATACCGCGTCAACAGGCTTGGCAACTGTACCGCGAAGGTCAATTGCTGCTGGATCTGCCCGATGTCCGGGAACGGCTAGAGATGCTTGCAGGCGAAGAGGAGCGTCCCTTGCACATCATAGAACCCTTCCAAAATGCTGGCAACAGATTAGCTTTCAAGCAAGCAATCACAAGAAGTCACATTGTCAAGGGGTTACCTGATCGTTACCAATCACAAACGCTAGAGGCAGAAGAATTTGAGGTGGTAAAAGCCATTGTGATTGATGCGATTCTTCAGGAACAGGAGTTTCAATTTGTCCACCAGCGTTCCAACACCAATCAGTTGCTGACAGCGCAAGATCAGTCTTATTCTGCTAGTCATCTGATAAATCAAGTGTTGAACGATTTATCAGCATATTTATCAATAAAGAATGAATATTTATTGATGTCTCAAATTGATAGAGATGTACGGGTTGAGACATTCTGGTCCTGTAGTGGATTTAAAGGCAGAGATACTCCTGCTGTGGGTAAAAAGAATGGCAGATTGATGATGCAGTACAGAGGAAAGGCACAATTCCAGATTCGTACTGAACAAAGTCTTCCAGAGGTATATTTTTATTTATATTTAAATAATTCATTAATTGATAGTTTTTTTAAATAAATAATTTATCTTTTCACTAGTAAAATAAAGATATAATTGACCCTATCAGGATAGTATAGATTTTTTATACATGTTTCCAACATTATATTTATAAAAGTAATTAATACTGCCTTTATTTAGCTGAATATATATTAATAACCATACCTCAAAGTTGATTTATGCGTAGGCTACATAGCACTTACATCTTATCCTCTACACTTGACAACTGTGTCCTTCATCACCCCAACTCTATCTTTGGTTTGGCCCCTACCTTTACCTTTTGATTCTTTTATAAAGTGTCTGACCAATAACTGACATTTAGGTCAAAATCTCTCACCCAGCCACTGACAACAAAAGTGCCCAAGAAAGTAATTACTTAGCCCAAGTTATGATCCCACATAAATTAACTCCTAATTTAGTTATAATGTAAGATATACATGTTAGTTCTAAAAAAAAAACCTCGCTTTTGCATAAACTGAGAATGAATACAAGTTATTTATATATCTGTATTTGTATAATAATATATTGATATTAAACAGTTGATATTAAATATATGCTGGTGTCACTGTCACTCGCTATATGTAGTCTGTGGGAATCTGGTACATATGCAATATAAGCTAGTTCATTGGATCATTATGAAACAATTGCTGTTATATTGTTGGTGAATACAATATGCATCTTCTATGACCTAAGATCTATATTTTCAGTTTGTTTCTATGGGTGATCCCATGTGTACATCTGGAGAATATCCCAAGGTTGAGTGCAGCCCTTCTGCAGCACAACAGAAACATTTGAAAGGGAGGCCAATATCTGTGGCTGGTAAGTTTGATGGATTTCCCAAATAATTTTGTTTTTCAACAATGATTAGATTTTCTCTTTTGCACTGTTACTGATATCAGAAGGGACTAGAATAATTTACTTGTAAAAGAAATATATGAAATAACACATAATTACAAACAAAACAATGAGATACACAATGACAAATACAGGCATACTTACACTTTATCAGGAAACTGTGAAATCGCTTCCATGGAGGCCTGACATCAAATACATAGGACATCTTTGAATCAAAAACCCAGCATACTAGTTTGACTCACTTGTCCTTTTCATCTGCTTTATATTTTGTCAGCTAAATACCTAAGTAAGACAAAGTACATGTAAATGAGGACATTATCCTGACCTTCACCTGATCTGTGAGTCTGGTCATATTTGTGCTATGTTCTTCCCGCAGGCCACTGGATTGGGGATCCCTGTGAATTCAACTTGTTGTCGATCATCATCCCCAACAAGGTGTTCTATGAGATGGAGCGGGACTGCCAACGGCTGGGCGCCAAGGGGCAGAGCATAGTGGACGCCAATGTGGTGACCGCTGGCATGATGACGTCATTCGCCAGCTGTGCCGCGCAGGCTCACAACCTCGGTAAATCCCTCGCTTAGACAAGAGTCGCTAGGGGGGAGCCACAGCCAAACCTGCCTAATTAGGAGAAAGTAAAAAACAATGTGTGCTCTTGCGCAATAGTCTCTTCGCGAAGTTACTATTAATTAATCTCCTTATTAGTTAATCTGTGCATAGCGCTATTTATTTTCTTTGTGTGGCAATAACTGTAGGACAGGCATGAAGAGCTGCCGGGCAGTTGTAATGTAATGTAATGTGGCCATACAAGGATAGGATGTATTAATATTTCATAATTTCCTGTATGATATATGTGTATATATATATATATATGTACGAATGTAGATTGCTTGATTAAGTAGCGGAGTAGTCACATTATGTATGAGAAATACGGATTAACACGAATAAACACTCACTCCTCAAGGTCTTCAAAAATTTGGTATCGCGATGGATGTAAGATCTGAAAATCTCCAGAATATGCCTGATATCTTTGGTTTATTTGTGCTCACAACGAACGGTGTCATTATTGGGTCAACAGTTGTGAATAGTGGAACGACTACGTGTTTACTCGTGTGTTTTCCGGCAGGTTTCAACCTGTACTTCGACCTGACGTACCCGCTGACCACGCAGACCATCGTCACCAACGGCCAGTGGCTGCAGAGCTTCACCTACCAGCTGAACACGCTCCACATGTGGCAGGACGCGACTGCCAACCCCAGCAACAACGTCATGTGGGTCGGCGACCGGCTCCGCCTCTATGACGTCATAGAGGCCGGCCAGGTCAAAGGGTTTAACGACGACGCCCTGCGAGCCATCCTCTCGTTCCTCCTCACGAGACCGGGGGAGCGCGGGGTCAACATGAGGCCCTACCTCACCCAGGACCAGTCGCCCCTCAACAAAAAACTCATTAACTTCAAAGGGGAGGAGCCCATCGAAAAGCCGAAGATCGGCAGGTGGCAATATCCCAGGCACGCGATTTATTTCTAGCGGATGGATCGGTGTCGTTGGTTTCGTTGTATACAGTCGAGTAAAGACATTCGGTTGGATCGTTTTGTATCAAGAGGATGGATCTATAATCATTGGATGAATAAAATAACTCCTGCTTGCCTATGTGTTGGATATTTTTATGCTTAACCGAAGTGAGATTGATTTTTGATGCTGGTAGATTGGTTATATATTCTAGACGCGGGCATATCGCGTCATTGGGAGAAGGAATGAAGGGAAGTTCGGAGCCATGTACCTTGGGTAACCCCCTACTCGTTGCGAAAGCACATGGGCTCCTTATACTGCGACCACACAGACCGGACCACAGTCGGTTAGAGCTCTGGCCAACTGAGAGCGTACCGGCACGTCGATGCTGGTAGAATGTGGTTAGGTTTGATCAACGTTAGTCGCGGAGGGATTGCATGGAGTGTTCTCCCATGGTCTGTAACATCCTGGACCGCTGGGCAGGTATCTAAGTGGCGACCCATTAAAAAGACCATAATACTGCACAGGTCCCTTTAGGCAAATGTAAGAGACTACGTCGTCTTTTAAAGTTTAATATCATCTTTTGAAACAATTGTCTAGATTAAGAACCCAATTAAAGTCAAAAGGTTTTGTCTCACTTAAAACATATCAATGACTTGCACCTCTTTCAACAACTAATAGCAAATATATTTGCTATTAAGGAAAGCTATCTTTGAAAACTCCTGGCCCAATTTCGATGTTCCACACACCCACTAAACATAGAGAAAGGCAGACATTTAGGAATGCCAAGGGAAGAAAGACTGTGTATGTATTGTAAAAATAATGGTGAAAGTGTTATGGAAGATGAGATACACCTAATCTGTTTTTGCCCTTTGTATCAAGCGTCACGAAAAAAATACCTACCTGAAGTCACAGACCAGAAGCAGAACTTGAGTTGGGAATTTACCTTTTTGATGAGGTCAATAGATACCCCCACCCTATATAACCTCGTGCTATTTCTCCGCGACGCGTACAAATTAGGGGAAAAAATGTTACCTTATTTACTTGATGTTATTTGTATATACATATATTTGTATTTTGAGGCTGTGAGCCTACAGTGCACAATAAACTGATTATTATTATTATTAAACAACTAATATGTGCAGGTTTCGTTTAATGATCATTATATTTAATTTGAAATTAACTGAAAGAGCCTATAATGTTTGGAACAAAATTAAAATTTTTCCATTGTTATATTGATACTCTCTTAATTTAACTTTTTTTCCTGTTGCACATTGAATTAGTTACAAGACGGATATTTTCTGATCATGTGGCTGCATTGTGACACAAATCTAGGATTCCTGGTCTTTAATACACCAGGCTTGTTCTGGTTTCTGTGGTTTGTGGGACGGAGGCGCGGCCAATGTTGGATTAAATGAAGTCCGTTTTACTGTTCTGACTGTCAGAGCATAACAATCAGTCGGAAAAGACAAAGAGTCACAAACTAGACAGCTACATATATACGTTCACTTTTATTGGTTTATACCCCTCAGTGAATAAATTATGCCATACATAATCAGTAATTAACGTTTCACAGTTGTTCCACCTCCGTTCAGCACTTATCCTCGTTTGGAGGTGATGATGACCAGATACTGGACAGTCACGTACACAACATTGACACGAAGCAGGTTTCCCCGTGCATTCCGTTACCTATTTCTACACACAGCGCAGGTGCCCGATGCGACTAGCTGTTCAGCAGTGAACAATAAGATATTTGTTTCAAACAATCCCGGGAAGCTGCTGCCCATGATGACAACTTCCGGCTACGATGCTAGCCAGCTACTGAACCAGGCGAAGCGACGAATGAGAAATGAAGATTGCTAAATGCGCCGACAAAAACAAAAAAACGTTTCACTCTACGCCCCGGAATAAAAGATACATATAGATACACTTTCTACATCTGGTGCTCCTGCGTTTTAAGTACACGCAGCCGTACGGGACCAACATCCCGAGTTGTCCTGTCACTACAGACCTACACATTTTAACCCTTTTTTCCTACTCCGGGATACGCCATGCTCTCTCTCCAAGGAATATGACCAAATGAGAAATAAAATGGGACTTTTCTCTCGACTACCAAGTACACAGGAAGCATCGATAGCAAGTCATACCCACACGGAAGCAGAGTGGTTGGCTATGCTGCACGCACGATATCATCTGCCTCTGGAATCTTTCGGCGACAGCAAACAATACATACTTCTCAGTACAAGAATCTGACAATCTTATAGTCGTCATGCTTTCAAATCAAGTGATACATACACAACGACCGCGAACCATTTACAGTAAGTACCGCACGGCAGACAACTTCTTGTCATCTGCATTCTGCTTTGAAGGAATTCTGGGTGCTGCTAAATCCTTTGGCCTTGTTCTACTATCGGTTACCAACACGGGTTAAATCTAAGACCCAGAAGCTCAACTTTAAAACTACGCTCTGTTAAACAAGTGCTTCTGGTTACCAATGCAATTGCATCATTTGTTACATTAGAGTACAACTACAGTGGTAATGAGAAACTGTTACATTGTTCGTAGTATTATTTGGGTTACATGGCATATAGCACTAACACCCCCTTGACTTCCCCTAAGTGTCATGCCTTATGAACCGACGAGTGCCTACTAAGGACACCGTGCTCACGCTATTGGATATAACGTGAACGTTACAATGAAGTCTTCTTCCATTCGTTATGGTAAATAGATACGGGCGCTGGATCTGTTCTCTCTCCTACACAAGAGTAATGACGTCAAAAGTGTCTTGCCTCGGAGCCGAGATCTACAACAGCCACAGCTAATTGACTAACCGAAGTGGAAGAAAACACATCTTCGTCAGTAGTCTGCTCTTCACAAATAGTAAGCAGACGACATTTTCTCTTCAGTAATAGTAAGCAGACCACATTTTCTCTTCAGTAATAGTAAGCAGACGACATTTTCTCTTCAGTAATGGTAAGCAGACGACATTTCGACGCCCACGCGGGGCGCGTGCCGTACATACGCGCGGACAATTGGCAGGCGCTCGCACGCCCCCCGCACCCCCCCCCCCCCCGCCGTCGCCTAGACCTGTACAAAGTACACGGACCACCGCTCATCACAGACACGAGTTAGAGTATCGTACACGTTCTCTACAATAATGCACTTGTGAACACCTATTTGTGTGTGTGTGTGTATGTAAGTATGGGAATCATCAGTCTTTGCGATACAACTGTAAAGGTTCAATCCCTAAAAGGAAGCCGTTGACATGCATGACGCCCTCGGTAGGCTATTCGTAAGGTCCCGGATATAAAACTGGATACATGTCACCCAGGGTGAGACACATTCAGGAGACCAAACGAGCAAACAAACAAACACAAGAAAGACGGTTAAATTGTACAGTCTAAGTCCTTTGGAATTAAACAAAAGTAAAATATAAGAGAAAATATTAATGACATTTCTACACCTAGAGTGGAGCCCGTGAGTCATCTGTTGTTAACCAGCGGCGTCGCTGAAACATGGTAATAACAGACAAACCAATACTGATAAAACTCAAAGTATCGTACATGAATAAAGCAGTTTCCTCGAAACTTGCAGGACAAATATGACAACTGGCCGAGGACTTTGGTACTTAAATGCTTGGCAACCTTGTGAGCACCATAATGGGGGGGAGTTGCTATGGCGGAACGCGTCCAGTTTCTCACACTTGGAGATGGTAACTCCACGGTAACACCGAAATAATTGAACAGTGGATTTCATAATATTGCACACTTATGCAAAGTACATACTGGTCGCCGCTGTCATACGTTTGGAAGGGCGACAGAAATAAAGTTCAATGACATTACTGCATGTATTCGCCATTACATACGTAGAAACCACTTAATCATGTTTTTTTCGACCTCATCTTGACCGCTTAACGTCGATGTTATTGGTGACATCCGTGAAAATCCAGATGATGAATACAATAAATATGTGTCTTGACATATAGCAGCTCCTACTAAGCCGCCTAGTAGCTCATACTAAGCCGCCTAGTAGCTCCTACTAAGTCGCCTAGTAGCTCCTACTAAGCCGCCTAGTAGCTCCTACTAAGCTGCCTAGTAGCTCCTACTAAGCCGCCTAGTAGCTCCTACTAAGCCGCCTAGTAGCTCCTACTAAGCCGCCTAGTAGCTCCTACTAAGCCGCCTAGTAGCTCCTACTTAGCCACCTGTATATGCCTTATCTTCACGGCGCCACGCTCCGTCGGGACTAGGTTCAATCCCCCAACACAAAAGGCGATTTGAAGTGACGTAAATGCGTCAGGGACCACGTGACTTTGCAGGCAGGTAGGCGCACGCAGACTGACGCCATCTCCTATTGGCGCGGCGGAAGGCTGGCGGGGCAAGCCGTAAGACACTAAGCTCCCGGTCGACGCGCATCCCGATGTGGGGGAGGGTGAATTTGGTTGGGAAGAGAGGAGGAGGGGAGTTGGGGGGGGGGGGGGGTACGGCCGTCGCTAGATGAAGTGTGGAGTATCTTGGCCAGTCAGTAATCGGTAAATCGCCGTCGGCATCGTTTTCATGGTGATCTGTAACAGAGTTAAGATTATCTGTTTTATCCTATAAACCAAATATGAATCAGGACAGTTCAAAATCCAATAACTTAATACATCATTAAGACTAATTATCATTATGGCTGAACACTAATGTTGAATGATATACCAGCCCAGAAAGGACCGTTTTCAGTGTTCATAATCGTCTTCGTTCGTGAAACTAGAGCTACACATATATTTTGTTATTTTTTGTTAATACGAAATATGTGTAGATATATGCGAAGTATAACTGCGACACACCTTAAATAACCATACATTTTCGATTAAGTATGATTTAAACCAAGTGTATTGGATCATAACGCCCTTAAATATCGACGCAAATATCCTACAGCGGCGCCATGCAGCGTTTGGCAGTAAGCAGACGACAGGGGCTAAAAATGGCGGGAAAGGCAATAGGGGTTGCATACATGTACGCCGGCGAGTTTAACATCGCCTTGTCCAGTGGGTGGGGTGGCGTAGGGTGGGGTGTGGTGTGGTGGGGTAGGGTGAGGTGTGGTAGGGGTAGGGTGGGGTGGGATAGGGTGAGGTGTGATCAGGGTGGGGTGAGGTGGCGGCAACGTGGGGTGGGGTTGGGTTAGGTGGGGGTAGACTTAAGGACGGTCGCGAGGAGGGGACCCTATACCAGCCCCCCTCTGCCCCCTCCTGGCTGCCCCCCGTGTCCCCCCGTCACAGGGGACCGCCGACCGTGTGACAGATGTGGGCCGATTCATCAGGTTGCAATGAACGCCCCATTACCAACTGGTCGAGGTACATGGCTCCCCGTAAAACCCCGGGTCAGCACGGGCGACGGAGAGGTCGGAGCGAAGGCAGGGCGTGGCGCTTGTGGTGATGGGTCGGGGAGGTTGGGGGTGGGGTGATAGGTTGAGTGTTCGTCTGAGGCGAGGATTTAGCCGTGAGGTGAGGATAGGGCAAGAGTGACGGGAAAGAGACTGAGAGAGAGAGAGAGAGAGATGGGGGGGGGGGGGGTTAAGAAGGGGGTGGGCGTGACGAGACAGACAGTGCAAAGAGGTGACAGGGCTGGGAGAGCGAGGATGAGGATGAGACGGGGAGGGGGTGGGGCTGAGATGACGGGGGAGAGGATGAGGCGGGGAGGGGGTGGGGCTGAGATGACGGGGGAGAGGATGAGGCGGGGAGGGGGTGGGGCTGAGATGATGGGGGAGAGGATGAGGCGGGGAGGGGGTGGGGCTGAGATGATGGGGGAGAGGATGACAGGGCTGGGAGAGCGAGGATGAGGATGAGGCGGGGAGGGGGTGGAGCTGAGATGACGGGGGAGAGGATGAGGCGGGGAGGGGGTGGGGCTGAGATGACGGGGGAGAGGATGAGGCGGGGAGGGGGTGGGGCTGAGACGATGAGACGGGGAGGTGACAGGGATGAGAGGGTGTGGGAGAGGATGGGGCGGGGAGGGGGTGGCGCTTAGAGGACGAGGCGGGGAGGTGACAGGGCTGAGAGGGTGTGGGAGAGGATGGGGCGGGGAGGGGGTGGGGCTGAGAGCACGAGGCGGGGAGGCGACAGGGATGAGAGGGTGTGGGAGAGGATGGGGCGGGGAGGGGGTGGGGCTGAGAGGACGAGGCGGGGAGGTGACAGGGCTGAGAGAGTGTGGGAGAGGATGGGGCGGGGAGGGGGTGGGGCTGAGAGGACGGGGCGGGGAGGTGACAGGGCTGAGAGGGTGTGGGAGAGGATGGGGCGGGGAGGGGGTGGGGCTGAGAGGACGGGGCGGGGAGGTGACAGGGCTGAGAGGGTGTGGGAGAGGATGGGGCGGGGAGGGGGTGGGGCTGAGAGGACGGGGCGGGGAGGTGACAGGGCTGAGAGGGTGTGGGAGAGGATGGGGCGGGGAGGGGTGCTGCCCCGGGTGAGGCTGTGACAGCGCACGCCCTCACTAGGTAATGCCACGACTATTAAACGGGGGACGAGAGGGACGAAGGGAGGGGGGGGGGGGGGTGTAAGTGGTGACGGGTACAAAGCGAGTGGGAGTGTTTTGGCGATATGGTGCTGCAAAGAGGCGGGGTGACGAATTGAACAAAATGGACAGAACTAGCCACGTTTAGGAAAAACACCGTTATATTAGTGGAGCCATTCGAAATACAGGGCAGGGCAGGCGCGCGGGTTGGAAGGTGCATGGGTTGAAGGGTACAGGGGTTGAAGGGTACAGGGGTTGAAGGGTACAGGGGTTGAAGGGTACAGCGGTTGAAGGGTACAGGGGTTGAAGGGTACAGGGGTTGAAGGGTACAGGGGTTGAAGGGTACAGGGGTTGAAGGGTACAGGGGTTGAAGGGTACAGGGGTTGAA